>VWZZ01007293.1:37713-66002 GCA_013399095.1 Psophia crepitans | reverse complement strand
AAAAAAAAAAGCAAAAGCAAAAAACTATTGTGTCTGTTCTTCTGGAGTGTCAGTGCTACTATTTTCTAGGAAAGGACTGCTTTTACTATGTACAATCCAACTTTTCGTTTCATTTAGGTTATTGATGTGTTAGAAACCATGGAGTCACCTGAGAATGGTCATGTAGGAATGAGGGCTTCTCCCCTCAGAAAAGTGGCAGAATCAATAGCCCAACTAAGTGTATCTACACCAATGCATGCAACATAGAATAGAATAGAATAGAATCATTAAGGTTGGAAGTGACCTCAAGGCAACAAACAGGAGGAGCTGGAAGCCATTGTGCACTGGGAAAACTCTGATGTAGCTGCCATCACAGAAACATGGTGGGATGACTTGCACAACTGGAGGGCTGCAATGGATGGCTGTACACTTCAGGAGGGATAGGCAAGGAAGAAGAGGCTGTGGGGTAGCCCTGTATGTTAGGGAGTGGTTTGACTGTTTAGAGCTTGATAATGGTGATGGTAGGGTTGAGTGTTTATGGGTAAGAATCAGGGCAAATGCAAACAAGGCAGATATCATGGCATGAGTCTGTTATAGACCATCCAATCAGGATGAAGAGGAACATGAAATATTCTTTAAGTAGCAGGGAGAATTCTCACAATCACTAGCCCTTGTTCTCATTGGGGACTTCAAGTTACCTGATGTCTGCTGGAACTACAATACAATGGAGAAGAAACAGTCTAGGAGGTTCCTGGAGTGTGTGGAAGATAACTTCCTGACACAGCTGGTGAGTCAGCCACCTAGTGAAGGCACCCTACAGGACCTGTTGTTTGCAAACAGAGAAGGACTTATGAGCGATGTGACAGTTGGAGGCCATCTTGAATATCCATTCTTGGATAAATAAGGAGGGGGGTCAGCAGAACTGCTGCCCTAGACTTCTGGAAGGCAGGCTTTGGCCTGTTTAGGAGCCTGATTGGCAAAGTCCATTGGGAGGTAGTTCTGAAGGGCAAAGGAGTCCAGGAAGGCTGGATATTTTTCAAGAAAGAAATCTTAAAGGTGCAGGAGCAGGCCGTCCTCATGTGCCAAAAGATGAGCCAGCAGGGAAGAAGACTGGTTTGACTAAACAGAGAGCTTTGGCTGTAACTCAGGAATAAAAAAGAGTTTATGACCTTTGGAAGAGGGAGAAAGTCATTCAGGAGGACTACAAGGCTGTCGGGAGGTTATGCAGGCAGAAAATGAGAAGAACCAAAGCCCAACTAGAACTTAATCTAGCTACTGCCGTAAAAGACAATGAAAAAGGTTTCTATAAGTACATTAACGAGAAAAGGAGAGCTAAGGACAACCCCTATCCTTTAATGGATGAAGGGGGAAACAGAGGCACAGAATGAGAAAAAGGTTAAGTGCTTAATGCCGCCTTTGACTCACTCTGTAATAGTAAGACCTGTTTTTCTTGGGGTACCTATCCCCCTGAGCTGGAAGACAGGAAAGGGGAGCAGAATTAAGCACCCATAATACAAAGGGAAATGGTTAGTGATCTGCTACACCACCTAAACACGCACAAGTCTATGAGGCCATATGGGATCCACCCAACAGTACTGAGGGAGATGGCACAAGTGCTCACCAAGCCACTTTCCATCATTCATCAGCAGTCCTCTAACCAGGGAGGTCCCAATTGACTGGAGGTTAGCCAATGTGATGCTCATCTACAAGAAGGGCCTGAAGAAGAATCTGGGGAACTACAGGCCTGTTAGTTTAACCTCACTGCTGGGGAAAGTTAAGGAGCAGATCATTTGGAGTGCCATCACGAGGCGTGTACAGGACAATCAGGTGAGCCAGCAGTGTGCCTAGGTGGCCAAGGCGGCCAACAGCATCCTGGCTTGTATCAGGAATAATGTGACCAGCAGGACTAGGGTAGTGATTGTCCTCCTGTACTAGGCACTGGTGAGGCCGTCTCAAGTACTGTGTTCAGTTTTGGGCCCTTCACTACAAGAAAGATGTTGAGGTGCTGGAATGTGTCCAAAGAAGGGCAGCAAGAATGGCGAAGGGTCTGGAGAACAAGTCTTATGAGGATCAGCTGAGGGAAGTGGGGTGGTTTAGCCTGCAGAAGTCTGAGGGGAGACCTTATCTCCCTCTACAATTACCTGAAAGAAGGTTGTAGCAAGGTGAGTGTTGGTCTCATCTCTCAAGTAACAAGCAATAGGACTAGAGGAAATGGCCTCAAATTGTACCAAGGGAGTTCAGATTGGATACAAGGAAAAATTTCTGCACTGAAAGGGTTGTCCAGCATTGGGATAGGCTGCCCAGGGAAGTGGTTGAGTCACCATCCCTGGAGTTATTTAAAAGATGGATAGACATGGCGCTTGGAGGCATGGTTTAGTGGTGGACTTGGCAGTGCTAGATTAATGGTTGGACTTGATGATCTTAAAAGGTATTTTCCAACCTAAATATTCTAAGGTTCTATGCTGCTTCTTTTTGAATTTTTTAGTACTTACAGATGTAGCTGCTATTCACAGCTCGGTTTGATGTACTGCACAGTAGCTCAGACACAAAACTTCGTACACAAAAAAAATATTTTAAAATTCCTACTTCAGTTTGAGAATCACAGCATCACAGGATTGTAGAGGGTGGAAGGGACCTCTAGCCCTGGAAATCATCTAGTCCAATCTGTCTGCTAGAGCAAAATCACCTAGAGTGTGTTGCACAGGACCATGTCCAGGTGGGTTTTGATATCTCCAGAGAAGGAGACTCCACAGCCTCACTGGGCAGCCTGTTCCAGTGCTCTGTCACCCGCAGTGTAAAAAAATTTTTCCTCATATTGAGATGGAACTTCCTGTGTTTCATTTTGTGCCCATTGCCCCTTGTCTTGTTGCTGTGCACCGCTAAGAAGAGTCTGCTCCCTTCCTCTAGACACCCACCCGTCAGGTGTTTATAAGCATTTACCAGATCCCCTCCCAGTCTTCTCTTCTCCAGGCTAAACAGACCCAGCTCTCTCAGCCTTTCCTCATACGAGATACTCCAGCCCCCTAATCATCTTGGTAGCTTTTCCACTGGAGTCTCTCCAGTAGTTCCTTGTCTTTCTTGAACTGGGGAGCCCAGAACTGGACACAATACTCCACGTGTGTCCTCACCAAGGCAGAGCAGAGAGGGACGATAACCTCCCTCAACCTGCTGGCCACACTACTCTAAATGAACCCCAGGATACTATTGACCTTCTTGGCCATGAGGGCACACTGGCTCATGCTTAACTTCTTGTCCACCAGGACTCCCATGACTTCCCAGCAGATCAACCTGTAACCTGTATTGGTGCTTGGGGTTATTCCTTCCTAGGTGCAGGACCCTACACTTGCCCTTACTGAATTTAATATGGTTCCACTTTGTCTTAGTCTGTCCAGGTCTCGCTGAATGGCAGTGCAGCCTCCTGGTGTGTCAGCCACTCCTCCCAGTTTTCTATCATCAGCAAACTTGCTGAGGCTACACTCTGTCTCCTCGTCCAGGTCATTGATGGATATGTTGAATAAGACTGGATCCAGTACTGACCCTTGGGGCATACCGCTAGCTACAGGCCTCCAACTAGAGTCTTATCAAAATCAAAATCCTTATCAAAATCCTTTGAGCTCTGCCATTCAGCCAGTGCTCATTCAGCTCTGCCATTCTGCCATTCACCCACCTTACTGTCCACTCATCTAACCCACACTTCCTAAGCTTACCTATGAAGATGTTATGGGAGACATTGTCAAAAGCCTTGCTGAAGTCAAAGAAAACAAAATCTACTTCTCTCCCCTCATCTACCCAGTCAGTCATGCCATCATAGAAGGCTCTCAGACTGGTCAAGAACAATTTCCCCTTGGTGAATCCATGTTGACCACTCCTGATAACCTTCTCCACATGCTTATTTGTGATCCTCAGAATGAGCTGTTTCATCACCTTTCTGGGGATGGAGGTAAGGCTGACTGGCCTGTAGTTTCCTGGGTCCTCCTTCTTGCCCTTTTTGAGGATCAGAGTGACATTGACTTTCCTCCAGTCCTCAGGCACCTTTTCTGCTCTCTATGACCTTTCAAAGATGACAGAGGGTGGCCTAGCAATAACATCTGCCAGCTCCCTGAGCATTCATGGGAGTGCATCCCATCAGGGCCCATGGGTTTGTGGATGCTGACTTTGTTTAAATGATCTCTAACATGATCCTCCTTGACCGAGGGAAAGTCTTAATTTCTCCAAACTTTCTCTCTTACCTCTAGAGTCTGGTGTTCCTGAGGGCCAATCTTAGCAGTAAAGACCAAAGCAAAGAAGGCATTCAGTAACTCAGCCTTCTCTGTACCATCCATCACCAGGGCACCTACCTCATTCAGCAGTGGGCCCACTTTTTCCCTAGTCTTCCTTTAGCTGGTGATAATGTACTTCTTGTTGTCTTTGACGTCTCTTGCCAGATTTAATTCCAAGTGGGCCTTAGCTTTCCTTGTCCCTACACACATCCCTACACACTGACAACATTTCTATATTCCTCTCAAGTGGCCGAGCATCCTTTTTCCAGGATGCTTGAGTGTAGCAGTTGAAGGCCCAGGTCTCACAATAACTTTAGTTATTGTACTCCATTGTATGCTCAGAAATTACATGCGTGACTTTTCAGAAACAATTCTTATTGTCTGCTATTTCATTTACCAAAAAATTAAGCATCTAGAGTAAACTTTTGGTATTCGAAGCAGAGACACAGGCTTCTCTGCAAGACCATTTGGTTTATCAGGATTTTGAGAGTTAAGTGTAAGGAAACACCTATGCTAACCTATATGTCTTGAAGCTGGATATATAAGTCTGATCAAATGACTCTTAACAGTTTCCTTAATAACCATAAAGGAAAATAGGAATAAATACCCCTAGAGGGCAAGTAATTTTACCCTAAAATAAGTGTATAAGATACATCAGGTGGGTCACTTTCTAAACATTTGTTGGCTAAGAAGGGAGATTAAATGTACTACTAGAACCTTAATGTGTAACTGTTAGAAGTCTGGAGTTGGTTGAGATGAATCCCACTCTAATAAACATTGGCTGAGTTATCCTTAGAGGTATTTTTTTTCCCATTGGCTCTACAAAGAGTTTAGACAATTAGATTTACAGTGATACTTAATTTTTGGGTGTCCCAATTTAGGCAAACTCAATCACACTCAAAATGAAACTCAGATTTTAAATGCACAGATGATCTTTACTGCATGCAGAAAAAGAAAGAAAGAAATTAAGGATGTTCCATAATGTTTCATATTGTTCAATCAAAATTAATGTAATGTTGTTTTTATAATAAAAATCTGGGTCCTCAAAACATAATAATAGAATGAATGTACATTTCGTTTGAAGCAGAAAGTTTCCCCAGCCCTATATCCCATACAAGGCATCGTTCAAAAACAAATGCCTATTTAAAAATACTGAAATACTACATCCATTTTATCAGTGTTTACAAACCTATGACACCATTAGTAGTAGGTGCTTGGCATCAAGACAAAGGAGATCAGCATTACTTACGCCTGACAGGAACTGTGTAACATATATTAAGTTCCGCAGCTCAGCAAAAGAAGTATGACCATTTTTTTATTCATTAAAAAGGAATTAAATCTTCATTCATGAATTATAGCTTGTCGTGATGCATCTAATGTATCTTAACTTGTGCTCCGTGAGCGACTTGAAAAGATTTTTCACAGCTTTGGATTAGGTCAGTAGAGCTTCCGTTTTTAAATGAAAACCTGGTGCTGTGTCTGCCATCTTCCCAGCTTCTACCGGGGTTTCAAGACAGTGATGTTGGCTTTCTTTCTCTTTTTCTTTCATTACTTCTTTCTTTCCTTCTTTTCTTCATTCTTAGAGTTTGGAGGAGGGGAATCTGCCACAATAAACTAGAAAAATCCATTCTGTCAAATTGCATGCCCTGCTGCTTCATCACCATTATTATACTGAGGTTTTACATTAAAGTACCCTGGATTTTAAATTGAAAGTCAAATATAATTTGCCACTAGAAGCATGAAGTGAGTGACTAGAAAAGCTGATAGCTAGGCGCAGCATGACAAATTGGTATCTATCTAATAATGAGCCTTACAAGGTCATGGATCACTACGAACCTCTCAGTTTTATGTAAGTAGAACTGGACTACATTGTGTCAATTGTTGTTTCGGGGGAAAGGGCAATATATTTTAGATTGGCCCATACATTTTCAGAGCTAACGCGAGACAGGTACAATAAGTCCCTGTTTGATAGGAAAAAAAACAAACCAGGAAAAGCTACAGAGAAAGGAAGGAGGGGAAATTTTGTAGTTTCACACACCCACTTTCAGGATAAATTGTGGACAATTTCCTCCCGTGTATAGGTTTAAGCTCTACAGAGGAAAAACCCCACAGATTTATAAATTATTTTAAAAAAATCTTTAAGCAAGTGGTCATCTAATGGGATTTTTAGGGTAAATCATGACATTGATTTTGTGCTTACAGCTGTATCAACAAGAGGAGAGGAACAGCCGTGCCCCTACACCAGAAGGAATGTCATTAATAGAAGACTATTACAACATTTGAAACATTCAAATCACTTCTCAGCAAGTATTAATCAATAGGGTCCTAGTGGAATTGATAGAGGTATGACTATTTACACCATGAGGTAGATGGTCTGATAACATCATCCCTTAATGACATATCCACAGAATTTGTGCAGCTGGCAAATGTTGTCATTTGAGACTTACATTCAGCTGAGATCATTTACTGGGAGTTGCTCTTCTGGGACATAAAGACCTTTATCAGTTTGTCTTATGACATTATTTTTATGTGCTTTTATGAGACACTGTGTAGGATTCATGTACCATAACTTTGGCATCTAAAATGTAGTTCATCGTTCTAAGTTCCTTTGCATCGCTGTAGTGGAATAGATGGGTATAATCTTTTGGCGATGTTGAACACTAGACAGAGATTATTTTATTGCAAAATAGGCCTCTGGGACAGATCAGATTGTCTGCTAAAAGCTAGAAGGGTTTCTGGCAATAAGGGGAGCTAGAGTGGAAGTTTGAGTTTCATCACCTTTCCTTTAGTTCTAGTTTCAGCTGGGATAGAGTTAATTTTCTTTCTAGTAGCTGGTATAGTGCTGTGTTTGGGATTTAGGATGAGAATAATGCTGATAACACACTAATATTTTAGTTGTTGCCAAGCAGTCAAAGCTTTTCAGCTTCTCATACTGCCCTGCCAATGACAAGGCAGGGGGCACCCAAGAAGCTGGGAGGGGACACGGCCAGGACAGCTGACACGAAATGGCCAAAGGTATATTCCATACCATATGATATGTATATGGTATGGAACATACCAGTATATAACTGGGAGGAGGAGGAAGTTTGGCATTCTGTTACTGTTGTTGTTATTACTATTATTGTTCTTTTTCTGTCCTTTTAAACGGTCTTTATATCAGCCCACAAGTTTTACTTTCTTTTTTCATTGTCTCCCCCATCCCACTGCAGGAGGGAGTGAACAAAGGCTGTGTGGTTGTTTTGGTTAAACCATGACACCTTTAGATGTCTGAAGCTGGATAAGACAGTTCTCAGAATATCTGCCTCTCTTCTCATCTGTCTCACATAACAGAAGAACTGATAAACAGTAAGAACTGGAACCTTGTTGTAGAAAGACATATGTGTCTGTGAAGGGCCGTGGCTGAAAGGTACATGGTAAGGGCAGAAATGTGACACTGAGCAGAAACATGTTTTAGGAAATTTTGGAGCTGGTTGGTAAATGAAGGGCCCCGTTGGGCGACTGCTGTTCTGATCCAAAGCGGAGAATGAAATTTAGCAGAACTAACCTAAACCGCCCACCTGCCTCATTTGGCCAGACCAGTGACCATACTACTTTTTTACAGAGGACTTCCAATTTTACTGGGAGATTAGTTGTGATTTGCTGTTCCTCTGTTTTCTTACAAAAAGGATAGTCGTAGCATTGCCAAAGTAACAGACAGTGAAGACTGTCTGTTTATAGTCTCCCTGTAAAGGCGCTACCTATTGAAAATCAAAATGCAGAAGCTGTAACCATGTTAACAGTTCTAGCTATGGTGTTTGGCTTTGTAAAGTATGCTGTTTAATCTATTTCCATGCTGGAGGTCTCTTGTTTAATCTCTGCTACGTCAGGTAAAAGGGAGGCAACTGCAATAGCAGTAGCCACGAACAAACAAACCGCAGCATATGCAATGGTTACGTTTTTATCTCCTGTGCAATGAACCTTTCAAAATGTTAGGAGTCTGTAGCTGGAAATGGCTGATGTTTTTCTGTAATTCACAGAAGGGACCTTTTAATTCTTCTAGTTTTGCTGGTTTTCTTTAACACACAATAAAATCCTCAGTGTGATACATAACACATGGGAGAAATAACCCAACCTTTGGTACAATAATTTAACCTAAAGTTCACTGAAATAAATAGAAAAGACTCTTGCTGATCAGTGCCAAACCAGATCCCTAACCTAGCACTGGGACCCAAGAATAACATATTGCTCAATGAGTTTTCTCTTCAGGGAGCAAGTAGTCGAAGCAGAGTCAGTGTGTGGAAGAACTGTCCCTTACAGGCATAGCGTGGCCCCCAGAGGATAAGAGAACCATGAGTAATAAGCAGCATGATTTATGAGAATAAATCTTATCAGACAAATTTGATTGCTTCTTCTGATAGCATTACCAAATAAGCAAATGAAAGGAAAATGGCAGACCTAATATAGTTTGACTCCAGTAAAGCATTTTATATAGCATCCATGAAACCTCATACAATTAATTCAAATTGACAAATATGCAGACTGTCGCATGGATTGAAGATTAGCTCAAAGGCCATAAACAAAGAATATTGATGGATCAAGTTGAAGGGAGATACATAGTCATTTGCTGCATGCTGGTGCTAAATCAAGACTTGTTTAACATCTTCATTCCTGATTTGGAAAGGAGAATGAGTCAGCTCATTAACAAAATTTACCTGTGACATAAATTGGGAGGAGCTTTGAATGCCCTTATGGGGAAAGAATAATACAATGTGTCAGAGATGGATGAGATAAAGTAATAAATAAATGATAAAAGTGCAAGGCACCACCGCTGCTATAATTTGAAGCAAATATTGAATGAGTATTTAACAATCTGGAAAAGATGAGAGCATAAAATATAATTGTGGCAGATAATGGGCACAACTTGAAAGGGCAACAGAAAGGGCAAGTGAAGTTATAGGTGCATATGTATTATTGCCTCATGGAATAAGGTGATACAGTAATATCTCAGAAGAGCAGTTTAATTTTGAGCACAGAAACAGACCTAGTATATACAGTTCTGGCACTCAAAGCAGAAAATTAGGTTCTTGGATAGATTAAAGAAAGGAACTGTAAGAAACTGAAGTAATAACCAAATGGTCAGATGCAGTGAAGAAAGATTAAAATGGATAAACTATAACGGAATAGATTAAAAGTGCTGAACTTATACATGTATTGAAATACCTTTCTGCCATGAATTTAGTAATCAATATGAAGCAGTTTAGACTACCTGACAATATAGCTCTCCATGCATGCTTAACTAACAAGTAGAAGGGTATTTGGTAGTCTCCAAACATCAAAGGAATTCAGATTTCAAGGATGGAGAGGAGTTCTATGTGGTGCAGAAAAGTAAAACAAGAACAGTGGGAGAAAGCTGAGAAAAACAGTATTAAGGTGATTACAAGCAACATTTACTTGCCATATTAGAAGTGTATTGTGAGGGAGCAAAACTGCATGACTAGATATACGCTATGTATATTTATTTGCCTTTCATTGTCGCAGCATACTACACTTGTAATGAATTTTGCTTCTTTAAGTGAAAGTTTCCTTTAGTGGGAAGGGTGGTAGAGAGATAAAATATTTGGGACCATACCATCTCCCATATGCAGAGTCTTTACCACCCCAGATGGCACACCAACTGCCAAGTCCTGGAAATACTACTGAGTTATTACCTTCCAAACATGAAGCAGACTAAACCAGAACAGCATAGAATAGATCCTCCCGCAAATGCTTCCAAAATTAAGACTAGGTGCCTCTTTTTATACACAAAGCCCAGATGGTACATACAAACCAACTGTGAACTACTTTGCTGGTGTGATGTTTAAACCTTACAAATATGTATACTGGTATAACAAATGGCCTCTATTTACAAATGGAAGACTGAACAAATGAAAGAGATGCAAAGTTCTGCAGCTTGCATTGGAGATGTTTGGCTGGATAGACTTTGGCTATCACTCTGTATAGCCATTCGTATATTAAAATTAGGTACAGAACAAGTTTTGCCCAAGTAGGAATATTTAAAATGAAAATATAGAATCCAATGTCTAGGCTTGTGGAAGTCTAACTTAAATTCTTCAAGTGATGAACCTAACAGTAGGAGTAACTACATGATACGCTTGAGATAGATACCTCTGTTGACTAAGTAGAGGAAAAAAGAATAGAAGCAAGGAGATTTTTTTCAGTCTAACATTTGAAGAAAATGAGGGCTTTGTGTGTACGCTAGTTCTTCAGACTCTCTTCCCTCCAATGTCTGTTAAATCCATTATTTAGTTTCAAGCAAGAAGTGTGGAGGTGTAAAAAACTATTTCTAAATGAAAGAGGAACCAGGCAGATCCATGGTTTGACCACAAGAGGCACCAGCTGATTTCATGGTAACAGGGGACTGAACAAAGGAGGAAACTCCTAACATTACTTTTGCAAAAGGAAAGACTGTATCATGGAAGTTCTTATAGCCTTCCCCCACTGAGAATGCAGGAAAACAATAGAATCAAAAGTTTTCTGAACTGAGCGGGAATTTAGCCGGACACCAGCACATGTTAGACAGGAATGGTGTTCTTGTGAAGAGTCTTGGTAGCTGTCAAAGTGCAAACTAAAAGTGAAGTTTTTCCCATGGCATTCACAAGTTGATTCTCAGCCTCTCATTTTCTCTTTCTCTCTCTCTCTTTTCCCTTTTCTTTCATTTCCCTTCTCCTGGCTGTTCTTGTGGATATTCTGATGACTACTAGTAGGTAAAGTCAGGTTGCATCCATAATGCAATTAATTTTAAAAGTCAGTTAAGGATAAAGCAGCAATTCAAAGACAGCACAATAGTGAGGAGACTGGATTGGGTAATTCTCTTTTGGCCTTAGGAGAAAGTCATGAAGACAAAAAGGTGTTATCTGAGCTGTGGCAGAATTCAGTAAAAAGTCAGCATTCACCACCACATCACTGCTCTGCCTCTGATATCAGATATGGGAATACATCAAAGATAGGACAGCCTCTAGGAGAGTCAGTGGTGAATTAGTAACATTTGCTCTTTGGTAGCAACCTGATAAAAACAAAGACATACATATTGCTGATACTGCAGCAATAAAACGTGACAAGTTCAGATTGTCAAAATAGTATTTTTTTACTCATTTAGGTGTATTCTCAAAGGAACAAAGGTGTAGCAACATGCTGTGTTCATCAGGCTGTCACGATACAGGAGTTGCTAAGGGTGGCTGCAGAAAAGAGGACTAGATTTGTCCTCCGAGTCAACATTTTTTGAATTACGTGTATTCAGACACATGACAGTATATCGTTGACTTGCACTTCTGAAACAGGTCTAAATAGGTAGGAAAGGTACCCCATTCATGATATACATTTAGTTCACACTTTTCTGTATTTTTAAGTATATCAGCTTAAATAATCAGCTTCTCTGAACAATTTTGAGCCATGTGTCATAACACCTGATGTTACTGGAGCACTGTCTGCTTACCTAATTGCTGAACATTTTGGGTCCTTTAAACATAAAGGTCATATCTTCATGCAGTGACTTCAGTGCAGGTACACCAATTTACACCAATTTAAAAAAAATGGTCTTAAAGATTTTTGTGGCCAGGATTTCTCATAATAAAAGACTTGGCAAATCTGAAAGTCATCATTTTAATGGCACTGCAGACAGCTATTGTTAAACATGGGGCACAGTTCTAGGGTAATTGTGGTATTATAATACATTACTTCATAATTCAGCTTTTCTCCGCTTAAATTCCCATCATTGAAATGTGTTTGCCTTGCTCCCATCTAGTTAAGTATCCTGCACAGAGAGTGCGGAACAGGAGGAGAAGCTCTGCTAGTCCAGACACCCAGAGTCAGTATTATTTCTTTTTGAAAGTCTCACCTAGGGATAAGGCAGTGGACAATTCTGTGAGTATTTATGGTGATAGGATTTTGCAGCATTCTGCACCCTGTTGCTCTGGGCAGCATCTGGCTTTGCTTTTGTGTAAAAGTGCCCGCTAGCTGTAGCTGAGGTTGAAATTCATGGATAGAGTGAGGGAAAACTTGGAAAACTGCGATCCCTAAATTAGTTTCTGGTACCCATTTCAATAGGAGTCAAAATGGAGGCTGCAGGACATGATGCAGCATGTATGTAAGAGTCATGCTTTGAACATGACTCATGTTTTCCCTGACATGATATCTCCTTGGCTTCTAGACTGCATTTTACAAGACATGTCTACCCAGCTTACACAAGAGTCATGCCTAGCATTGAGGTTTGGGCATGTCTCTCCCCATTTACAGGCTCAGGCTACATCTCCTCTCCTGACAGGTGACTCAGTCAGAGGAGAGGACATTTCAGGGACAGGTCCACGTCCACTGAAGCAAGTCTGGGGTATTGAACAGTGAAAAACGTTGAAGGATCTGTGGTTTTCAGAGGTATAGAGGAAAGCAGAGCTCCTCTCTGGGCTCTGTAATACTTGTGTGTGGAGCAGAAGGGTAAAATCACGGCTGGTCATGTAATCCCTTGCGATGGGACTGGCTAGAATTGTGTCTGACTTTTTGTCACCAGTTTAGGTGTGATATTTAAGGATTATCTGAAACAGCAACTAAAGTTATAACCACCACAATGAAAAAAAGGCTCAGAAAGAGCAATGTATTACTTGGAAAATGTGAGGATGTGAGATTTTGAGTTTTACAGGAAAGCTTTCAGGTTTGGTTTATCTGAACTTATGGGCTCAAAATGGGTCAGGTTTTTTTTTTTTAGCTCAGCTTCTGTAGCTTTATAGAAAGATTTATTTGTCTCAGCACAGCTCTACAAGAATATACTGAATTGTTGCTTGTTCATGTATCCTGATTAAGGGTCTTACCATCAGTTCTGCTTCTCTGCTGAGGCTTGAAGTGTTGGTATGGAGTACTTGCTATATCATCATGGTACTGTCTGTCTGAAATTGAGCTTGGAATACGCGGAAGAAAACTGACAGTCATTCTGGCAAGTCCTGAATTGCTTTTCAATTCAGCGTGTTCACTGCCAAAGGGAGGAGTCCTTGATGGGGGGAGATATGATTAGCAGCAAAATATTCTGGCTTGTCTTAAACATAGCAAGAATGCCTGTAGGTCCACGACAATGTGAGAATCAGGTGCCTTACTGGGCTAAAGGGACACATGCTAAACCTGCTAAAAGGGCAGATGTTAAACCCACACTGAATATGTGGCCAGCGTTCCTGTTTGCTGTATAATTTGGGAATGGCTCTTCTCCATTATTTACCAATAAACTTGCAAACCCAGACCTACCTGCTTATGAATTCAGATATCTGCTATTTGCCCCAACTATCCTCCCACTCCATTTATGGACATTTAGAGCTTCAGGGAAAATGGCGAGGGAAACGGCCATGAAACTGAGGTGGCCAGTCACACCCTTTGAATAATAAATAATGCATGCTGAATAGTCAAGGACATAATTAAATGAAAAGTTTGTAACAGGCAAGCTGATTGAAAAATGTTTGTACAAAGCACTTCAATGATTTAAAGAAAATGAACACATTTATGGAGATCATAATATTTTTACTAATAATCTGCCAACCTGAAAAAAGGGTCTAATTTACTAGCTAAAATGTTTCCCAAGAATAGTTTGCCCAGGTCTAGCGTGAAATGACATAATGAATTCAATTCCATGCTGAATCGTTCCTTTGAAAGAAAATGGTTTGCAGCTAGTAAAATATCCCTGGATAATCACAGAGGTCAGAATCTGTGACCTTGTTGTGTTACATGCCTATTTACAGTTTGTTCCCACTGCAGGCTGTCAGGGCTTCAAGTACCTATTTCACTTGAAGTATGAAAAAAGAAGCCTCCATATTTGACACTTAAAACCCCAACCATCTCATTTTCCTCCTTATTTAGTCAAATTGTCTTCTTAACATATGAAAAGATTCTAGTCCATTCAATGATTCATGCACCTCCTACGGTGCCGAACTCTATACGATACCTAACTGTGCCACATTGTTTCATCAAACTTTTCTCATTTTATGTTTATTTGTTCCTATTTGTGAAATTTGTCAAACTTCCAGTACAGAAGTACTGAATCTGAGTGTACAAAAATGCTTTAGTTACTTTGGGAGAATGCATTCTGGTCATTTCTCTCTTCTAGTCCTCCCAGATATCCTCAGGGTTGGTAACTCTTTTTTGTTGTTGTTGTTGTTTTATTGAATGCGCTTTTCTTTCCTGCTTCTCCATTTAATTCGAGCAAATTTGATAGCCATGGGCATTTTATTTTATTTTTACCATCTGTTTTCCATTTTTATTAAATAGTTATAGTTTATTGTTAATTGAAATTGCAAATTGGTCATATTATGTTTATGCTATAATAATAGCATCTGGATTTAGAACTGTGGGAAAGATTCCTTCCCAACTGTTCTCACTGTGTATGGGCCTAGAGCCTTAAAATTACACCTGTCCTTTAGGGGATTTCCTGCCCTTTGGGTTGATCTCTTAAATAGCCAAGGTCTTGCTTGAAAAATAAAAGCTCTCCCTTTCTGTTCTAGAAGAAAAAAGGTTAAGGTTCCAGGACCGTAGCCTCAAACATTTGGCGATAATAAAAGTCTCTCGCAGCCAGATGGGATCTTTCAGGGCCTGATCCTAAACTTCCTTCTTATTTCTGGAAAAAGCCAGCAATACAAGAAACATATGCTGAATTGCAGATATCTTCAACCTTGAGAGAGGTTTTATTCTATACTCTGGCAGTCCAGCATACTATTTCTAGAGACAATTAGTATGTCTTGGGGGGCTATTGAACACTGTAAACTTCCCCAATGTATCACAATTACAGGAACACCTGTTCCAAGTAACATTTTGCTGAGCCACCATGAGAATTTGGTGCTCAATAGCCCTCAAAATTTCTCATTTCTTTCCTGTGGTGAGGTGCTTTAGTGACTTCTCTCTGGACCATAATAGAAAACTCTTAAGGTCAATGGTTCAATACCTCTTAAAGGACACTCCACCCTCCCTCTCCATTTCTAATAGTGCCTTCTCAACACACTTGTGATTCTTTGCTTACCAATGTCTGCTTCTTCATCTCTTTATTTTTGTTGTGCAAAGCTGAGGAGAAAGGAAATAACTAGGAAATTAGTTACTGGTGTGGTCTATATTGAAGTGCACAGGTGCTATAAAGAAAGGAAAGAGTGTTTATAGGAGAGAACAAATTTGGAAAGATAATTGTGACAAAAGAAGTACTGTGAAATAGGAGCTCAGTCCTGACAAACTTGGAGAGTGCTCATGATATGGGGGAGAGCCCTGATTCTGTATGGAGTTAGTAGGAGATATCAATTCCCTGGATGTTAATGGCCTATATTAAATCCTAGATTCTAGATATTCTGTGGTGCTCCATGTCTCATTTGGGTCTCAAAACACAGGGCCATGCTTTTAGAGAGTAGGATGCTAATTGCTGAGTGATATTGAAAATTTTTCTCTCTCTCATATGTTGCAAATTCTGTTCCTCTGGCTCTTGTTTACAGCATTAAATTAAGGGTTGACCTTGTCCTTTTTTTGGTATGGGGTAAAAAGAGAAAACTGAAAACTGGTAACAAATACATTAATCAAAGGCACTAGGGAAAAAAATCACTTAAAAGCACCTGTAAGGAGTATATGGGATGAAGACAACTGGTTTCTGTTCTCATGTTATCTTTGATAACATGCTCTGCTTTTTTTTAATTTCTGTCCTTTGTCTTGAGCTTGTCTACTTGTGATAAAAGATTTGGGGATAAAGACTGTCTTTTCCTGTGTGTTTGTACACTATCACACATAAATCTTACTCGGTCTCATGATGCACTTTTGCAGTTAGTATCTAATATTGCTAGAGGAAAGGCATGAGAATGGATAATGGGAGAAAAATGAACCAAAGATCGAAGGATGCATTGCAAGCGATAAACAGGCACCCTTGGTGGGCACAAGCACCTGCTTCTTCTCCCGTGCATGACAAAAATCACTTATTATGCCAGCTGTAACTCTAAACATAAAGTAAATGGGCCCCAAACTCGAGCTGGATGAGGTAAAAATAGCAGGTTATTGAACAGATGTCACCCTTTTTTCTCTTCCCAGATGATCTGTAGATAGGTCTGGATTCAACCTAAAGTATTCAGCATTTCCAATTGTTGTGAGGAAAGTTTTTTGTGTGCGAGACCCTTTGAAACTACTAAGGTGTGAAGCGTTGGGTAAATCACCTTGCCTTGTTCTTTTAAGGAGGAGAGAGGGTATCACATGAGAATACTGATGTGTAAACATCTATTAAGTTCATGTTCAGTAGGAAAATAGATATTTTCTTGGCCATTCCTGTCCATAAAATCTCAAGGGTGAAGATTATGAAGATATGACCCTCCTAGACTGGGGGAGGGATAAAGTCAAGAAATGTGAAGTCTTAACTAATTTTCTTGATAACAATGATCTCCGAAACATAAGCAGTAAAGAACATGATATGAAAAGAAGATGTTTTCTCTAAGTTTCTGTGAAAAGCTACCAGACAGATTTACTTTGATTTTATTAAGTAATTTGTCTTATAATGTTAATTAAAAGATTTCCCTCTGTGACTATCAGGGAAACAATAGATATTACTAAGTTACTGTGCCTTTTTTTTTTTTTCCCCAGTGCTTCAGTTATGCAATGTGTCACTTGAGTCATCTTCAGTTACAAAACTGTAGTCATTAAAGTGTAGCATGTTTAAGACTACTATCTCCTGGAATCCACTGATCCATGCAGTTGCTGTCACACTGGAGAAGGCAATCTTTGACTTGACATTAGTTTCTTGTCCTTCCATATTGTATATGACATACTGTCTTTCCCTTTGCATTTTACTTGCAGGATCATGGCATTTTAAAGAAACAGAACAAATCTTGTTGGGCTGTCAGTCGTTGACCAGTCTTGAAAGTCTTTTCTTCTGTTCAGGGAATCATAACAGCCACCATTTCAGACATACTGGGTTTTCTAGCACTTCAGCCTGAGTATTATATGAAGTTTCATTTGACTTCTCAACATGGAGCAATACAGGAGTGCAATGGAAGTTCTGCATGTGTAACTACTCGTAGGGAGCAGCTGAGCTAGTAGTTAAGATCTCAGTTAAGCTTTTTAATTTCTGGGTTTGATTTCCACCTTGTACGCACATTTTCTGTGATGCTATCATCCTCTGCCTTTCAATATTTCTGGGAGAGATTAAAAATCCTATAATTCACACTGGAAAAAATTACTCTCTCAACTCCTCTCTCTAAAGAACAAAGCACTTATCTGATGAGTATTAGTCTTTATGGGGATGAATAAAGGATCCATGATGAAGCAGCTCTCCTTTCCTAGCCTCTGTAACCTGGGAACAATAGATTCCTATGTTAGAAAACACTATGACAATAAAAGCTGGGGTCTTTATAGAGTCTATGTTGCATTCCTTGTTAGTTTCTGAACTCTCTTAGGGTTCTGTAAAAATCCCAGCTAAATTCATTAGTGTTCAGGTCTGCCCAGAAACAACAGTGATGGGAAGTAACGTGGTTATAATTCAGCACGTCTAGGGTGGGGTAGGGAACACTTTTAATTTCCCTTTACTGCTGGTGATGGATTTTTTCAGCTTCACCTTTCTGTGCTACTGATCCCAGCAGTCCCAGGCTCTAAACAACAAACAGCTTGACTTGCAGAAACTTTCCAGTCCCTCTGGGGAGGATCACAAACTTGCAGCATATTTTAAGCTGTTGTTCGATTTTCTGAGGGGAGAGAATTGTCTCTAGGCACAAATTAGTGCTACCAGTGGAAGATGGAGTTCAGCTGTTTATATACTAATATGCGGCAATTATGATAAAACAAAACTCATTCTGAAATTCTGCTGTAACTATGGTAACCTACATTCAATGTATTCCATTAAAAATATAAAAAAGGCTCCCTAGCAGGAGAGAGTAAATATTATCTATTATTGATTGATGAAGGTTCCAGACTGTGAAAAGTGGTTAATACATTTTTTGCAATGAAACACATTTGTTAAACCTTCCTTTTTATTGATGTTTATTGTCTGTTTAAATAGCATCAGATCGTTACCATTAATTTTTACAGCTATTTTGAATCATTTGCTTCCTTCATGAGAAGGTCTCCATTTTATGAAGGGTCTCTGAGAAATTCCTTTATTAACTTTCTGATTTCTAGTTTGGGACATTTCCATTAGTATTTGACTGAAACTTGACAAGGACTTTACAACCCCAAACGCAGTTGGTGTATTTGGATCATTTTAGCTTTAATAAAAATAAACCCTCAAGAATTCATCTGTTTAATGAGGAACAAACAAGTTATGCAGATATTCTGTACTTTTTTTGGTATGGGCTTTACTCTCTAGCTGTTATGGCTTCCAAGTTATTTAAGTTAAATGTTGCAAATTACCCATGAAATAAAAACTTTTGACATTCAGGTAGCAACACAAATGTCAAAGCATAAGGAGATGTAGGTGTCTGGGAATGAGAGAGAAAAAACTGGTAGAATCGGTAGGTATTTTAGCAAAACGCTTTCTCTGCCTGGAGAGGCTGCACTGCTCCTTGCAGCTCTCTGTAGAGATCCATGCATGGAGCTGCTGGAGGTGGATGTGGGATGGCCATGCTGCAGGGCCCACCCCCCAGGCTGACTAGACTCAAGACTTGAGCTTCATCTTTTCCTATCAAAACTGTTTCCTATAGAGAGCTAGTTCACCCCTCTCCACAGGACTCTCCTTCACTAGTTTAGAGAAACTGAGAAGGATTCTCTTGGAGGTTTGAGCCACTAAAGGTGACGTTGCAGTTAATAGGAATTTAATCCAGACAGTTAACGGAGCCTAGAAAATGGTTTGGCTGACTGTCAAATCGGGTTGCAATTTAGCTGCTTGAACATGGCCAGTTAAAGCTGTTTGAGAAGTCTTTGGGTGTCCCGCCCTCCAGCCTGCTGGTCTAGCAGACCATTTCACTCCTACATATATTCTGACACACTTCCCAAGTCTTTGAAGCTATCACAGGTACTCTAAATAATTTTAAAAGGAGTTGGATGCCTGTATGAACTGTGACACTGGCTGGAGCCCTTGATCTCTGCTTAACATAAATGGGAGCTTAAAGATACGGGTGACAGATGACCCCTATCTACAGACACCTTAATTTCAAGTCAAATCTCACTGATGCTACATATTCCATAGCTTTGCAGGCATGACACAAGACAACGAGGGAGATGTGATCTATACTTTTGCAATTTCCTGATAGAAATGACATTCTGGATTCTTTTTTCTGCATTTAAACCAGACTTTTCCTTCAGCTGAAGCATCTGTGGGAACACAGTGTAGTCAGGTGCATCAGAATCAGGGCATTACACAAGTGATAATGTGTTACTGCATTAGCTGATACGTCCTGCAGGAGAGATACCAAAGGAGATCTAAAGCAATATTGAAAAAATGTCATGGAGAATTATTTTCTTATTTCCAGATCAAGACTGAAATCACTGGTAGGACTCTGTAAAAAACACATATTGATATTACTTCTCCTGTAGAAGAAAGCTTTGGTCTTCAGCATTGTATCCCACAATTATTCACTGGCGACAGTGAGTTTTCTCTGAGGTACGCCTACAGCAGTACAACATGGTGATTCTTACTCAGATCCACTTAGCTTTATCTGCACCATTTTTGCTTTCTCAAAAGGAGAGAAAAAATGGAAAATAATGATGATAGAATGTAAAAAAAGAAGATATTTTTATTTTATTCAGAGCCCAAACTGTCTATCTGCTTGTTTGATTTTGTTGCATGAACTCACTCTGAAGTGATGATACGGATTACCAGGCTGTTATCCTGAATAAAAAGTGCTGTCGTTAATTCTCTTTTGCTGCAGCTATGGGCCATTATTTCCAATAGCTGTAGCTGTCACTTCCAGTACTGTGACCCATCAGGAAATCTCTCAGAAAACTGAAAGAGTTTACACAATGGGCTGGCAAGAATATAATTTACAGGGCAGCAAAAGGTGCAACTGCCTACTGGTCTCAGATTTATTCCTCATTCCTATTGCAGAGTTTAAATAAGTACAAGTAGATGTTCTTTTCCTGCTGTTAAGCTATCCTCCTGCCGCTCCACGCTGAGCTCAAGCACCCCGAGACAGTATATCCTCCCTTCATTATCTGCCTGCTGGTGTTAGAGCTTATGTCAAGAGTGCAGCCTTCTGCAGGGCACTGGCAGCAGGGTGGGCAGGAAATGTCCATCACCCCAGGGGATTCAGGGGTGAAAATAAAGCTAGAAAGCAGGTACCGTTCCATAAGGATGACAGAGGAATTAGTATCTGGTTAGTAGCAGGTATGAAGGGGAAGAAGAAAGGAGAGAAAAGAAGCAGTATCTGGTGGTGAGTGTCTGAGACTAGATACTCCATTAATTGACCGTATATTTCATTATTTTGATGTTTCCTTGTGTACTGTCATTTAAAACAAAACCTTTTAGGTCTCTGGATTTTTGTATCCACAATAATAATTTCAAACGAGACACATATCTTCCAGAGCTGCTATAAATTTGCTTACACTATTGGGAAATATTTACTTATTACATAAGAACTTGTGTTGCTCATACATAAATACAGTGATGGAAAGAGTGCTTCTTATACCTGTCCTTCAAATTCTGGGAGATGACCCTCTGTAGCTGAAAGCCAAGCCTAATGCTATCAGGATTGCTGGAGCTGGGCAAACAAATTGAGATTAGTATCTTTCTTGGAAAGCTTTGGCTTGCTTTCTGTTTGAAAATATTCTTTAAAAAAGCTGTGTCCAGGGTTTTTTTCTCTCCTCCCCACCCTTCATGTGTATTTACTATTCTGTCATTTTTCTGAGTAAGTTCAGGAACTTGTGAAGAGTTTGTTGTGAATATATGGTAACAAAAACACCACCTCTCAGTTGGCCTGTGCATCACCATGTATGGTTTTGTTTCTTAAAACCTAATGCAGCTATTAGAATCAGATTTCCGGTGCAAAACAAAAATATACTCTCCACAAATACTTCACAAATAATTTCTCTGACTACTCCTTTGTATTTCCTATTTGTGCATTGGCTACTAGCTGAATGTATGCAGAAAACAATTGCAAAAGGAGGAGTAATTAAGGACCAAATTAATTTATACTGTAATACTATTTGCAGCCAAATTTTTTTGAAGCTCTATGATCTATGTATATGTATTATGGCTATCATGTAATGGTTGGGTCTGTATTGATGCTTTCTAGTAGCCTCATGGATTTGGTTGAAAGAATGGATTGCCAGTGTCTTTATTTTTACAGAACTTCCACTGATTTGGATAACAGCTCTATATAGCTCTTCAGATACAAGTAATAGCTTCTTGTGTCTAGGTCTATATCTGTGTTTACCCTTACCTCCTTCAAAACATATTGGATTTCCTTAATAGATTGGTTTGGTTCAGAAATCAACATGTATCACTACTGGAATTAACTACTATTTACTAATCTGATTCTACCAGCCTCATTAGTTTCCCCCTCTCCACATTATCCAGTACATTTTATTCTGTCTCTATAGTGCTTTTGCTACAGCTGAAGAACAATCAGCAGCTATGCTATGTTATTGTACTATTTCTTATTACACAAAATCAAGGAATTAAGAATTAAAAATTATTAAGAGATATCACAACATATTAAGAAAGCAAAGAAGAAGGAACAGAATTAAAATTGTAACAAAACTTTACAGTGAATTTCCACAGCTTTTGTGATGAACAAAACAGACTGGTCTTGATAGACTACAGAATAGATTGTTAATAAGACAGTACACAAGGAAAATAATTATTAACATAGCTGTTACAATATTTTACATAGATTGAAAATTCCTTGAATCTGGGACTGTCTTTACTCTTTCCAAATAATGTCTGACACCTCATGATACTTACAACTCTTAAAATATAGTGTATAACATCAGTGAATGAAAACAAGCTATAACATGACCAAAATTATAGAAGAAACAGATTAATTGTCGCTTATAAAAAGGAAAAAGCTGTAGAAGGTTGAGTGTTTCTGCCCATCTAAGCTCCTTCAAGAAAAGCAGAGGAAGTGAAATTAACATTTTTAATATATATCAGAATTTGAACTTTTTTGAGTATAATACAACTTCACATGTATTTTGATTTGCAGTCCAGTTTAGTTATGAGGTTTTGCATACCATCTAAAATTAACATCATATGAAAACCACTTTTGAAACAGAAATAACGATTATGCTTGAAATTCTAAAAAAAATCCATTTTGCTCTTATTTGAAGGCTTTCCATCTGCCAATTTATAAGAAAGGGTAACAAACATTTCTGTGCTTTCACAAAACATTTAGCCTTTTTCCTACAGGTATTTTCTGATAAAAAAAAAGTTATACCAGTAGATTGCCAGAAATCTCCTGCAGCCTTCACCCAGGTAGAGATTTAAAGAGCGAGAGAAAGAGCACAAATCCCCAGATAAACTTTCTTCTCATTCCTACTGACTTGAAAATAAGATGGTATTAGCTATTGTGTTTCTATTCCTTCAAATATAAAAGTCAAACTTCACCTGTACTGGGCCATGTCTCACAACCAACCAAAATTTCACCTGGAGAAACAACATTGTCCATGTGGAACATGGTGGGTATGATCAAAATTTCAGGAAGGAAAGGATCCTTTGATTTTTTTAGCACTGTATAGTTTCCCAGGTACATCTTGCATGTAAAATATTGTAAAATATTACACCTGAAGCACTGCTATTATGTTTTTGTCATAAAAGTGAAAGAGACATAACTCAAGGAGCCTCAGGCAACAGTGAATTACCAAGGACTTTCCTATAAGTGAGTGAAATATAATTATACTCTTCAATAGGTGAGACAAAAAAATATTTTGGGTAAAGAAAGGAAAGTAAAAAAGTATTTGAGACAAATTGGCTGTGCCGTATATTTATCATTAGGAAGGAAGGTAAATGAATGCATATGAAAGTAGGAACCCAGCCAAGCTTCTACTGCACAGCTGAGGACAAGTCTAGTTTGACATTTAAAAGAAAAGAAAAAAATAAAAAAAAAAGAGCTTAACTTCTGCTGGTGGTGTTATATTAGTGATTACTAAATCACCAAGCAGATTGCTGATGAGAGGCAGTCTGACCGTGCAGGCGTGTGGGTGAGCGCACATGGGTGCACACAACCCTGAAGATGCACCCCCTAACCTAATTTTTATAGGCAGGAAACATTCCCTACGGCTGAGATATAAGCCAGTTATTCATCTGAATGTGTTTCACCTAAGGCACAGTACCCGACTCTTTTCTTACACTTTGCATGTCTCTGACTGCAATAAAACAGAAAATAAGCCTCTTTCGCTAGAGTGTCCATTTACTTCCGATGGTTTAACTCACTGTAGTATTCCACGGTAATTTAACGATGTCCGTGCTACTTTACTGCGGCTTTCGGTGCTAAAACATTTTTAGCCTGGAATTTAGTCTTATACCTTCCTCTTGTTTAAACTACCACTGAAGTCAGTGGAGCTTTCACACCTTGCTGTTTATCCCATGCAATCTCATTTTTCTGCTTCCAGATACGGAGTGGACAAGTAACTCCCACAGACATTAACTGAAGTTACTGGGTTGGAGTCAGAGCTATTTGAATATCCCGCAGCAGAGGAAATAACTCACAGGTTAGTAACGTGCTGGCATTGCATTCTACTATGGACATGATTACCTTTGGTGGTTTTGTCCTTGCAAAGATAAACACGACAGAGCAGTTAATGTAATTACAATATGGTTAAGCACAATTATGATAAGAAAGAAAAATAAGAGAAAATTCTATTTAAAGATGACTACATTTCAAAGAGTCGTCATTTTTAAGTAAAATTTACATTAGAAAGTAGTATGTAAGTATAAAGTCTTAAAATAAAAATTAAAATATCTCTTTAAATCACTTAGGAAAACGAATAAAATTTAAGAACTGAGATTTAATGAACATGTATGTTTCTCAAATAGTTTTTCAGTGCCAGTAAAAAAAATGAAGGCTTCCTTCTGAATATAATTTGAATTCTAGAACCCCAGCTGAGGGAAGGAGAATCTTCTTTCTGACACAGAACCTGTAATTAGAGAGAACAGGTTCTGCAAACGGATTTTTTTCTCCTCAACCTCCTCCCCAAATAATGACACAGCAAGTAAAAGCTGTAGTGAGTGTGTGCATATACTCTACAACTGAGGACTTTTTTCTTCACTCAAGTATGGGACTGTTCATAAACTATTGGTTGTTCAAAGAGGTACTTCCGAAACCAAAATTGTTGAAGACATCACAGGTATTGCTTGCATCAGTAGTGCAAAATAGGTCAGCAGGTCTTCTGGTTCAACCCCCCTGCTCAAGCACGGCCACCTAGCGCCGTTTGCCCAAGACAGTGTACAGACAGTTTTTTAATATCTCCAAACAGGGAAACTCCACAGTGTCCCTGAGCAACCTGTGCCAGTGCTTAGTCTCACAGTGAAAAAGTGTTTCCTGATGTTCAGGAAGAACATCCTGTGTTTCAGTTTGCGCCCGTTGCCTCTGGTCCTGTCACTGGGCACCACTGAGAAAAGTCTGGCTCTTTCTTCTTCGTTCCCTTCCATCAGGTATTTGTTCACATGGATAAGATCCCCCCGAGCTGCCTTATCTCCAGACTAAACAGTCTCAGCTCTCAGCTGGGAGACAGATGCTCATCTCTCCTCATAGGAGAGATGCATCAACTTTGTGGCCCTTTGTTGGACTCTCCTTACTGGTATGCCTATGTGTCTCTTGTACTGAGGAGCCCAGAGCTCACCAATGCTGAGTAGAGGGGAAGCATGACCTCCTTCAACCTGATGACAATACTTTGTCTTAATATGGCCTGGGATGCCATTTGCCTTCTTTGCCCTGAGGACACATTGCTGGTTCATATTCAACCTGGTGTCCACTAGGACCCACAGGTTCTTTTTTGCCATACTGTTCTCCAGCTGGGTGGCCCCCAACTGGTGCCTGGGGTTGTTCCTCCATGAGTGCAGGTCTTGGCACATCTCCTTGCTGAACTGCATAAGGTTCCTGTCAACCCACTTCTCCATCCTGTTGAGGTCCCTCTGGACAGTAGGAGAACGACCTGGTGTATCAGTCACTCCTCCCAGTTTATACCCTTGCTGAGGGTGCACTCTGACCCGTCATCCAGATCACTAAGGAAGATGTTGAAAAGGGTTGAACCCAGTACAGATCTCTAGCATACGCCATTAGACACTAGCCTTCAACTAGACTTTGTGTCACTGATCACCACACTCTGGACCCAGCCATTCAGCCGGTTTTCAACCCACCTCACTGTCTGTTTATCCAGCCCATACTTGACCAGCATTTCTATGAGGATCTTATGGGAGGCAATGGCAAAGGCCTGACAGACAATGAACACACTGGACATGTGAAGTCCAGGTAGATAATATCCACTGTTCTCCCCTTATCTACCTGGCCAGTTATTGCATCAGCTTATCAGGTTGGTCAAGCATGAATTCCCTTTAGCGAATTCATGCTGACTACTCCTGATGATTTTCTTGTCCTTAATGTGCCTGGAGATGTTTTCCAGGATTAACTGCACCATCAACTTCCCAGGGATCCAGGTGAAAGTGACTCGCCTGTAGCTCCCTGGGTTTTTGCCCTTCTTGAAGATGAAGACGACATTTGCTTTCCTTCAGTCTTTGAGCACTTCTCCCAGCCTCCATGATCAATCAAAGATTATCAAGAGTGGCCTTGCAATGACATCAGCCAGCTCTGTCAGCACCTGTGTGTGCATCCCATGGACTTGTATATGTTCAGTTTGCTTAAGACTGACCTGATCCTCTTCCATCAATGGGAACCTCTTCCTTGTTCCAGCCTTTCCCCCTGGTCTCTGGGATTCCTCACAGCTGGTCTTTCTAGTCAAGACAAAAACACATGCAGCATTGGCCTTTTCCATGTCCTGTGTAGCTAGGTGCCCATCTTGTTGAACAAAGAGCCCACACATTTCCTAGTCTTCCTTTGGTCACCTATGTGCTTAGAGAAGCCCTTCTTCTTCTCTTTGACATCCCTGGCCAGATTCAGTTCTAACTGGGCTTTAGCTTTCCTAACTTTGTCCCTGAATGCTCAGACAATGTTTCTGTATTCCTCCCAGATTACCCCTCCTTGCCTGCAGCCTCTTTATGGTTCCTTTTTGCTTTTGAAGAGGCCAATGTCTGCTCTCCTGAAGTCCAGAGCTGTGAGACTGCTCTTCAGCCTACTCCCTGCCCTCAGGATCCTGAACTCCACCATCTCATGGTGACTGCAGCCCAGGTTGACTTAGACCTTCATACCCCAACGAGATCCTCGTTGTTTGTGAGCACGAAGTCCAGCAGAGCATCTCTTCTCGTTGACTCCTCTATGACTTGGAGGAGGAAGTTATCATCAATGCACTCCAGGGACCTTCTGGATTGCTTATGTCCAGTTGGGTTGTCCCTCTAGCAGATATCGGGGTGATTAAAATTCCCTGAGGACCAGGGCCTGTGAACGTGAGGCTGTTCCTGTCTGTCTGTAGAGGACCTGATAAAGTAAAACTGATTGAGTACTCTGGGTAGTCAGCAGAACAGTTCAGTGCTCCCCATCAATGATATATATGAGTCTGGAGAAAGGGCACATTGACAGAAAGTTCCTGACTAGGAGTGAGAAACAAAATGTTCTCTGAAAAATGCTGTTCTCTATAAGGCAATTCAGTAATTTCATTTTGTAAGTTTCAATGCCATTAAGACACATACTCTACTCATACTACAAATAGGTTTCACACTTTGACGAAGAAAACATTACTTTTGTGATTCAACTCCCCCCCCCCCAAACGCCATACGTTCATGTAATTTATTCATTTTGGCAAGGTGAATAAGAAAACAGTCTTTAAATTTCGGTGTAATAAGAGTGGAATCCACTGTAAAATAAATTGGAGACAGAATTTAATTATTGCTTTTCTCTGCATGATTTGTTCCCTAGCCCCTTTGCAAACTTTCTTACACTTGCTTAAAATTCTTCTTTTATCCTTCATCTGTTGACATTATTTACATACAGAACTCTGATGTGTTTACCATATAATTAGAATAGATCTTCATTTTAATTAAATATCAATTCAGGATCACAGCTTAAAGCTATTTGTCAGCACTGATAGTAATCAATAGAAAGAGATGCTGAATAAAGAAGACAAATAGTTTTTCAGAGAAGTCAAATATTTTTCATTTCTTCACATACCCCATTTTTTAATAGAGGATGAAGAGATTAAATTTCTTGCATCCTTTTATTTATTCTGTGGCACATATTTAGAAAGTTGAAATCAGCAGTTAATTGCCACATCATTGTGCTTAATTGACATTCTACCTTTTTTCTCTGTAACTCACCATGACAGCTTTGTTTAACCATGATGTGGTGACTGCCTGTCCCAGGAGTAAAACTTGCGATAGGTGTGGGCAAATCTTAAAAATAAAACTCAGTTAGGAACCTAGCATTCACATCAGACCCCTTGGGGCCATGCATCCACTATCTTGCTCTTGCAAACTCCACATCACACAACCTTGTGATTTACAGCTTAAGTATATACCATACTCAGTTTACACTTGTTTATTTTTATGCTGATAAAATTTTTGAGCTTCTGCAGTTCTTTCACCCACTGACATCTGTTTCTTCATGATATGTTTATGATCATATCCCCTCGCAGTCTTCTTTCACTGTACTGAATGAACGAAGGTCTTTTATTCTTCCCTCTTGAGATAATGTCCAGTTTCTGCTCAGCATCCTAGCAGTTCTCTGCATCTCTTAAATTTACCTGTGTGGGTGAACAAGGTTCAATGGCAGTGAGCTGATTCAAAACCAGAGTTACTTCCTCATCAACAGTGAATGTGTTTTAGCTGACACATCACAGTTGTCTTTTCATGTTTGCATTGAATTGGAGACGTATTAGACTGTGTGGTAGAATATTATATCCTATACCTTCTTGTAGGTAATTTCTAAGTATTTGGTTTCGTTACACTATAGAAATTCTCACTGTTGGTCCCAGAAGGTATCATCTTCCTTTTATAATAGATTTTATCCATCTCTTAGTTGTGCCTTCCACCCTCCCCCCCTTCTCCTCTCACTC
>VWZZ01007293.1:7198-37373 GCA_013399095.1 Psophia crepitans | reverse complement strand
CTCCCTCCCTCCCTCCACATTGTTAGGCCTTTGTTTGCCTGTCCATATCTAACACTGAGGTAACAGATGGAAGGAGACTACAATTTTCTAGAGAGGTTGGGAGATCAAACAAAAACAAAATTCACTTATAGAAAAGTCTCATTTCCTTGTAGTAAATTCAAATCTGTATTAAATTTCTCGACTGAGATATCTTAATACTGTTCTCACCTTTAACAGGCCCTAATTTTAACAGAACATTTCTAACAATTTATTTGTATTTTATTTCTCTGTCTACCGAGTATCATTTTCTGTTACATGTGTGCTATTCCAGTAGTGATACCTTTATATAGGTGCTATGTACCTATGTACAAATGTATGTATAATTTGTGTGTGTATAAGTGCATGCATATACATGGACGTGATAAGTGATGGTTATTTAGAAAGTTCCGTATTTTACTATCAAGGACTTCCAGTAGTGAAAAATGAAATGGATGTGAAAGAGGAATTGAAAAGACAAGTGAATGAAGGGGCAGAAATTGAGTGTCAGCTAGTAACTAACTAGCCAAATTTTCATTTAGCAAATATCTGGCTGAGGAGCTCAAGATCTTGTCCTGCTATGTCAAAGAGTATTTATTCCTTGAAAAGGTATATTTGATGTAGCGTATGCAGTGATGCTGTGATTGGGACTTAGTAATATGTGTACGGTTCACTCTAGCTGCAAAGAGTATGATTGAAATTCTTTTATGGCTCATTAAATAGCTTCTATGAACCGGCTCTTTTATCTGTGTCAAATGGTATTCCCCTTTACATATAAATACCATATTCTTATGTGAATATTTGCATGTCCATGTTTATCGTTCACATTTCCATGAGTATCCAAGCATGTGAATTAATAATTTTCCAGTATAATTTCTTACAGAAAGCAGATGTTGGAATTGGAAAGTCTGAAAGAATCCAGATAAGTAAGTCCATAAGAAGTTAATTTTTGCTTTTACAATATTTGCCCAGCTTCAAAAACAACACTTAATCAGACTCCACTTCTATTCCTATGAAGTAAATATTTTTTAAGGTGTACTAAATGGATCTGTTAAAAATAAGGTTGAATCAAAATCCATTTCTTCATATCGAAAAATTACTGCAAAATCACACAACCCTGTAACGCTGTTTGTAAAGATCAAAGATGTGTTGTTACTGAGTACTGTTAAATGTATCTTTAGTCATGACATGATAGGACATGAATGATTAGGGATGTTCAATGTGTAAGAGTTGTGAGTGAAAATCCAAACGATAATCAACTTGTTTTTATAGATCGACATGAATTAATTCAATCAGAGTTTTATCTAGTCACAAATACTCAGGAAACTTAATTCCTGATTAAATATTCACAACAGAATTTTAATTCATGTAAACTTTGTAATTTCAAAATGTACTGGACCAATAAAAATATCCATTTAAGTTTTAAAATAGATAAACCAATTTAAATAATTAAAATCATATTTCCATTGCTAGCCAACTGAAAAATACCAGCCAGTAAACACAACATGGGACTTAAACACTACAGATCTTCTTCAATAGAGGCATTTACTCTGCATTTACTCGAGATTTCTATATTTTGTAATTTTGAAAACCTTCTGCCTTCCATCTTGGAAAGGGTTTTTGTTGTTGTTGTTTGTAGTTGTTCTGTCTTCCCTTATTTTAATATATTTTGGCAATTTCAGATCTGTTTTGAGAAGTATATTCAGAGCTGCCTAATTTGAGACTCATCAGTATCTCTTCCTGCTCCTCTCACATCTCTCAGCTTTTTTATCTTTGCCTCATTGACTGTGGATCAAGTAACGCATCACAAATAATATTATAAACATGAATTGAAAAATCACTTGTTGATCTATCTAATATCATTCAAGGATATGGGCACCGGTCCAACAATGTATTTAGACTCCTTACTGTTATTTGGGCTTCGAATGTTCTTCTGAAATCTCTTTCACTGACGTTTATTGCCTCAAAATTGGGGTGGACTAAAAGCATGCCCACAGGCAATTAAGGAAATTCAGCTAATGGCTGATAATTTATTAGGTCACTGTAATTCAATTCCATCCCTTTATATGCCTTAGCTCTTAGCAAGCTCTTTCAAATGAAGTTAATTCAAAGGCTTTACTTAGTATGTTTATGGTAGCATAGACAGGCCTTATCAAATTTCTCAAGGATCTGCTATTACATAATGTTTTTAACAAAATTACAGCCTTCCTGCCTATTCACACAGACCAGAAGTATTACCTAAAGCTATTTAAAAAAAATAAAAAAATAATCAGTTTCTCCTTTATAGGGGCAAATGCGTTATATACAGGGAGGGTGACATTCAAAATGCAGCCTTTCCCATGAATGGCGATTCTAGGCCTGCTAACTAAGCAAGGTTCTTGTGTGCGGCTGCATGTACACCACTGCGTCGGCTGGTGTGCAGCAACTGCCAGGCAGTCACGTACTTTGGGCCCAGCCTGGTAAACTCTTCTTCCCGTGAGTCACCCATATCTATGTGACTGTTCCCATGGCTGCTGAAAATTCCCGCACACAAAAATCGTACAGATTGATCTTGATCAGCTTTTGCTTTGGGTAACAGCTGAAGTAGAAAATCTGTCTCCACGTGGCTTTCTCATGAAAAATATGAACTTACCGGAACACTTAAAATGCCAAATTCAGCAAGAACAAAGATATCTCTGTGGGTGAGTGTGACTCAAGTCCTAAATTACTCACACTGAAACAGGTTGGCGGTGTCATTTACAGAAAAGCAGGTGCAGTGTTGCAATTAAAATACCTCACTTCCCAGTCCCACTCACCACTTCTCTGCGAGAAACCCACCACCTCTCTGCTCCCAGTAGGGTTGATGCTTATGAAATAAAAAAATATGTTGAGAAAACCAGAAATTGAGTTTGTATCAGACTTATTTCTGAGGAAAGGCAGGAAAAGGTGAAGGCAGGGAAACACTCTGGGTGTTTAGTATGACAGTGGTACTTTCTAGAGTCAGCCAAAGGATGGGACTGTGATGTGTCCATGAAAGAGTTGTTGGGCAGGTGGTGGAGAAGTCTGGCTTTTGTTTTCGGAGTAACAAAAAGCCAAAAATGTCTGCTGGCATGCACAGTTGTAAACAGTTTCAAAGTAGAGAAAAAAATCAATAGTAAGGCAAGTCAGAGCATCCATATGTATCAGAAATAAACTAGCGCGGTAAATTTTCTGCAGTTTGCCCTCCTTTCTTATTTGTTTGAAAAGACATTCTGCCATAAATATTGTTTCCATCTTTTTGTGAAAGTCAGGAAATACAGCCTGTGTCACGAAAAAAAACCCCACCCTGAACTGATGTTTGAATATGCTCTGTACACTTTCCTCAGAGGGAATCACGACATTAAATAATGATGGAGTGAGGGATAAGATAGATGAGTGAAGAGGGCTAGCTATGTACCAGTGACAGAGACTGTATTTCAGCAATTGTAATCCAGATCAAACCTCTCCTTAAGAGAAGTGGTAGCTGAGAACTGCATAGCTGTGCGAAGGCCGTACTGAAAGCTGTATTTCCGTTGTCCGTGTGGCTGTGGTTTAGAGCTGACTTTCCTGTGCTGTGCTGTTACACGTGTCTACTTGTGTGTGAGAGAAAGACAGATTTAAATGGACTAAAAAAGAAGGAATAACAAGGTGAATCAGTCATCTAAGATTTGCAAACAGAGTCTTTTCAACAATTTGTTTCCGTGAGCAAACAATATCTTATTCCAAATATTTTTCCAATGTTTATTCAGTTCAAATTGAGAGCCAAATGATATATTGATCTCTTGAAAGAGCTTAAGATTTGAAAGATAAATAAGGCTGCGGTGGCACAAAGGACTACAAAAATATGTCCACTGTACAGTGAAGGATATAAAGGGATGATGAACTTAATGTTGCAACTATTTTAGAACGGAAAAACAGATTCTCAAAAAATCCTACCCCCTCCAAGATGATTGAAAAGGAGATGGACCCTTGAAAAAAACGGTTTTAATGTCTTCAGTAATTTATTACCTTAACTATGTGGCTGAAGTGCCTCAGGAACCTACAGTTACCTGGGTTAGGACTTAACCTTTCCAGTGAGACATCTATATGCAGATACCTATGTGTTGAGGGAGCCTGAAGCAAGTGCCTAAACCTAAGTATCTCTTCTTTTGCCATGTCCTCCCTCTGCCAGTCCAGATGCATGGGATTGTCCCAGGTCTTGTGTAACTCCTGTAAAGCCCTATTTAGATGTCTCAGATACCATAACGCGTCTCAAATGCAGATGCATATTCATGCAAGTGTTGCCTACCCTGAGTGACTAAAGCTTCACTGTAGATAAAGGATATTCAGTCAATAAGGTGAGTGGAGCCTGGAGATTTGGCTGAACACATGTAGGTTTTCCTTTTTAAATGGGCAGATGCCTCTAACCCTGTCAGCCAAAATTTCAGCTCAATTTCCTCAATGCACGTGTCTTGTGGCACTTTCAGATGCCATAAAATATCCAGTATATCTACATACAACACAGCACCTTACAGGAAAGGGGAAGGGAGCTGAACACCAGACTTGATTGACACAAGTGCTTCAAATATCACTAGATGTTTATGCTAAAGTGACCTAATAGATTCCTGGAGTTCTTCTGATTAAAATAGGAGCTTAGAAACTTAGCAGATATGCCAAGAGCTGAATCCTGCCATTGCATTTTGGGTTTTTTTTTTTGTTTTTGGCTCTACTTTTGTCCTGGTTGTGGCAGGGATAGGGTTATTATTCTTCCTAGCAACTGGTATAGTGCTGTATTCTGGATTCAGGATGAGAATGATGTTGATAACACACTAATATTTAGTTGTTGCTGGGCAGTCAAGGACTTTTCAGCCTCTCATACTGCCCTGCCAATGAGAAGACTAGGGTGCCCAAGAAGCTGGGAGAGGACACAGCCAGGACAGCTGACCCAAACTGGCCAAAAAGATATACCATGCCATGTGGTGTCATGCTCTGTGTACAGCTGGAAGGTGGGCTGGGAGGTGGGGCAGGTCAGGGTCTTGCTAAGCATCAACTTCAGATCGTGAGAGATTGTGCTGTTCATCAATTGCTTTTATGATGGTGATGATGATGATTAGTATTAGCATTATTATTATTATAATTACCTTCCTTTTCTGTCCTATTAAATTATCTTTATCTTAGCCCACGAGTTTTAGGTTTGTTTGTTTGCTTTTTTTTTTTTATTCTCTCTTCCATCCCACTGGGAGGGAGGGAGCAAACATCTGTGTGGTTGTTTTAGCTGCTGGCTGAGTTACACCATGACAACTTCCAAAACAGACCATATTTTCCATGATTTATTTCCCTTGTTGATGCGAAATGAAAAGAGAGTATTTTGAAAGATGGAGAGTTCGGGCCTGAGTTCACAAAGGATACCTCTGGCACAGCAGTTTGCACAAGGACGCTATTTACACAGCACTGAAGAATATTGTTTATTTGAGTATTGAGTATTGATTTTTCTGCTCATAGCTAGCTTTTAATTAATTGACTTCTTGCAATGTTAAGACAACAACAGTGTGAACAGGCAGAATTGAACCCTGGTCATAGTACATGGGCTATACTTTTCAGTGTACTACTCACTGCTCTTGAGGTATTTCTCTGTATTAGACATTAGCCTGTCCTGAAATGAAAATCAGGTCCTCTAGCCTAAAGTTTACGGGAAAATAAGGAGAGAACAAAACCAAAGTCTTAACTAGGAACAGAGATGGGCTTCGGGAAGATCTGCAAAATGAGCAAAAGGAATCTTTTTTTGGCCTTTGTCCGCAGGATTCCTGAGGAACCTCTGGAAGAAATAACTGTCTATGTCTGCTCGAGACCCTGAGGCAAGGTATTTGGTTTTTCCATGGCATGCCTTCTGCCAGGATTAATCTTCTCAGGAGGATTAGATGGTGCAGAGAGATATAAATTATATAGAACTGTACCACTTTGTGGAAATTTGGTCTCTGCTGTCAACTCAGACCACTCTGGAAATTTCCTGCTCATTTTTATTACCTACTAAACTGCTTTACTGTAAGGCTGGAAGCGATAAGTTTTTTGATGTCAGAACTCTTGGGATAATACCTTCTTGAATGGCTCACAGCTGTGTGAATGATGATATTGTCTGCTACTAAAGAAAAATCAGAGATACGGTCAGTGTTTGTTATCATGTCATTTTATACATCATTTTATCACTTGCACTATCTCCAGCACCTAGAATTGTCTGCTCAAAGCTTTTACCCCTTTACTCTAAGTTGCTGAGTTATTGCTAGCGAAAATTGCATTTCCTCTTGAAAATGCGTAGTAATGTAGTTAATCAAAGTAAACAGTAAAGGGATGCTGAACTCCACATAAGCTAAGGGTCTGATTCTGCCACGCATACTTCCATTGAACAGCTCTTACTGAAGTGAGTACCCTCATAGAGGATAATTGAACTATTCAGATGAAAAAATGTTACCCACTGTGCGCAGGCTTTGGAGAGTTCGATTCTGTATGCTAGATGCTGGGAGAGAACTCGCAAAGAATTATGAATTACAGTAAACAGAAGTAATAGGCAAGGTTATTTTTAATTTCAAAGAATGACAGTAAAGTTTTCAGCCGTTAGTTTTCTTAAACTTCCTATGTCTGTCATGTAATGGTTGGCAAGCAGTGACCGTGCTTGCCTGGTGATGCTGAACTGCATGTCCAGCTCTTTAATAGTAACGACGTACTTTTTAATAGCCAGTAATAGCTGCTACTGAACTTTGCCTCCTGTAGAGCAGGTGGAGAGGTGATTTTATAAGAGGCAGTGACACCTCTGAGTCTGTTTTTGTGATAGCTTCCTCTAGTCAGTATTGACAAGTGACTTTGCTGCCTGCATATATTTGCTAGGCAAACCAGATTTGCAGTACATATAAGTATACATTCCAATATTTGAAATCTAGTAGATGAGGTCCCTTGACTGTTAAAAGGAAATTTGGATTTCAGGCAGCATATGTTATAGCTTCCAGAAACCAGCTCTTAAATTAAGGAGTCACTGAATTCTTCAAAACTTTTTCAAGTGCTGATTAACAAGGCAATGCAAACCCTTTACAACTTTTTGCCCTTTCCCTTTATTAAATGCCTGACATTTAGCAAAATTAGTTGATGGAATATGATGAGTCTTACTACGTGTGCTGTGTGATGGAACATGATGCAAAACCTAACACAAAATCTGAACTGAAATATTGCCATTAGTTTGGACACCCACTCTTTAATGTGATTTTATTTTATTTATTTTATTTTTTCTAAAGAAAATCACTCACAGGAGCAAAGTGTTCCAAGAGGATGTGGTATTGCAGGAGGGTGGCACAGCCCTACATTAATCTTTTTCCAATTAGAACTTGGAAACTGTTCTGGTGCCTGGAGGGCTTCAAGATTTCCTCAAATGCTACCCCTCCATTAGCAGCTTCAAGGTATTTACTCACAAAAAAAAATATTTTTTCTCCGAAGGAGTGAAAGTGAAGGTGGGAACACGAAACAATTCAAATGTATGAAATATAATGCGAAGAGCTAAAGCAACAAAACAGAGCAGTCAGAAATACTGGCATGCTGAGTAGATAATAAGCAATAACAGTTGCTAGAAATACAGTGCAATAATTATCCCGAGTAAAATGAAGGTGTGTGTTTTAGAGGAAAAACAGAGGTAAGGAGGAAAGTCATATAACATAATGTATTGATGATGTGTAAAGACAGGAAAATGGAAAGAATTGAGAAAACGTGAACTGCTAAGGTATCAAAATGTGACCTGGATGAATTTCTAAACAAGTTCTATTGAGGCAGTGTTAGAAATAAAATATGGAGTACTACGCTCAGGTTGGAGAAGTAGACAAATAAACTAAAATTCATACAATGATAAAAATCTGTGTTTCAATCATAAACATATTTGGAAAGAGTTAGCTATAGAAAATAAATTTTGATCTATAGCAGACTCAGTTCACATCAAAAGGACAGAAAACAAAATTGGACTGTTTCTGTTCCAAGAACCAACTTTGGCAGATTGAGGAAAATGTTGAGTGAAGTCAACTAGACTGAAGCATACCTGACTTTAGGAAAAGCTTGACTTTTTAAAAAAATACCAATGGTCCAAAAATTATTTGAAATTGTAATGGCTCTTCATCTATTCTTTTAATATAGATTTTGGACATGATTTTCAGAGATAAATAGATAAAAAGCACTACAGACAGAATTTTGGTGATTTGCTAAGAGTCAAAAAAGAACAGAAAAAGAATATAACCAGTAAAGAAAGCTACAGCTTAGAAATCCAAATGTAAGGTTTTCCAAACTTCAAGTCTATTTAGCACTTGTGAAGAAAATTAGAGGAAAAAATGACTAGTTTAAAAAAAAAGGGGAATAAGAAGAAGTGTGATGTTTATATTGGGTGGACACTATATAGCTAATATTCAAACCACCTGTGACCTTATATGTCTGAATATTAACACAGATGATAAAACATTAAGGTTAACCCAGGATGACCTGTGAGAATGAGGTATGGAAATAGGAATGGCAATATTTAATTAAAATAAATTAATACAATCAATTGAATGAATATGATAACAGATTAACTGTGAAAACTAGCATTTGAAATTAGATAATGAGGATTCAGATAATGAGTCTATTCAGTGAGGAATGGTACTGTTCTCCACAATATGTCAAAATGTTCTGAAGAATAAGAAAAATTGAGCAAATGAGAATGCCAAGCAAACCTAAACCACTTTTCGATAAGGTAGTATATGTTCCCAGTAGGGGAAAAAAAACATAAACAAAACCTTTGATCTGCTAAAAGAAACAGATATGCCACATGGGAAACTATTAATTCATATGGAGAAGATGGCTGTAATTATGTGAAAATTAACAAATTGACTGAAAGTTAAACAACATGGGATTATGCTAGGAACTGAAACTCCTGTCCTGAAAGGAAATTGTCAATAGAGATTCTCAAAGGGATTTGAGAACTAGTGTAATTTTTTTTTTTATTTTTTTTTAATGTGGGGAGGAATGTGAAGATGCAGATCTGTGAGCCACTGTGATTCAAAAGGCTGGTCTATTAGCATAGGAAGAACTAGATATCTTTGAGAACAGAATAATAAAGTGGGATTAAATTTAATTGTATATCATGTAAGGTCAAGCACGTAGATACTATCAGGTGCAAAATCACCACCTGGAAGTAGTAACGTAGCGAATTTATTACTATAAAGATGCCTCAGGGCCATGAGTGAGATGTAGTTGTGAAAAGGGTAAATATGATAGTAGAATGTTAAAGATGATGGAGAAAGCAGAGAAACACTAATTATATAATACAATAGCAAAACCCACATTTCCGAATTGTGATGACTAGTCTGAACAGGATCATCTGTAAATATGGTTACCAACATTATGAAGATAACTCTATGAGTCAACTTTTTTAATCTGGCTTGCAAAAGGAGAAGCCAAATGACTTCCCAGCAGGATCCACCAATGCCATACAGCCAGCCACCACTCAATTATTTAAAAAGAGTAAAGGCAGTGGAGGTACACAAGTGTGTCCAGTTGAAGTCACCTCTCTGAAAGATGTCTCACATCTGATCTGATAATGTTGCAGATCTATAGGAACAGCATAGAAAATTTTGTCGATTCCTTTTTCTTTACTGGCAAAGAGATTTCATTGCCACAGAGATCCACACCCAGCTGAGATGTTGACCAAGATGTATGTACACCAATTGACTGAGATTATGTTTTAATTATGAAGCAAGGGTTCATATAATTGAAAACTCAGTGGGTATCATAGCTGTAAGAAGGAAACTCTCATCAGTTATTCTATTTCTTAGAAATTTGTTCTAGAATGATCTGTATCAGTTAAATTAGATGGCTGCAGGTTTTCTCAGATGGAAGAGTTCTATAGCATTAAGTATGACTACAGCCATTGTTGGAGATTTTGTGAGTTCAGAGACAGTACAGATTTTAGGGGATCTGTGATGTCTTGAACACTGGGAGTCCTGCTAATATCTTTAGATAAAAGCACAGCAACCATTTTAGTCAAAGCAAGCATTTGTATGTAATATAAGCACTTGTGCTCAGTTCTGGGAATAGCATTAATGCTTTGAAACTCCTTCCAGCAACTTCTTCTGAAAAGCCAAGAAAGCATTAGCATGCTGAAGAGCTCTTCTGTCTGACACCAACATAGGCTTTTAAGTTGAAAAGACTCTTAATGTCTTCTGACTTCCTGCTAAATCTGGTCTGCAGGATGTAAATAATTTTGTGCAAACAGAAGCACAATGAATCCTTTCTGGATATAATGATTGAATATGACCTCTCTGGTCTAGGACCTGCCAGATAAACTAAGGTAAAGTTGCTAAGGTAGATGTTGAACCAGCATTTGTCCATGTCCTCAAAGTATCAGAATATACATTGCAGATGAACATTTCTTTGTTTTCTAAACCTTGAAGAGACCATCTCTTTACAAGAATATCTTTATCAGGTGCTGTTCTCCCAGATATGCTCATGAACAGAAACTTTTGTAATATTCAGCCAAGGTTTTTTATGTCTGATCTAAGTGGCAGGGATGTCCCCTATTGTGAACTGCTGCATCCAGGTAGGTTATATGATCTGAAAAGAGCAGAGCGCCAACCATTATGTGTAAAGTTTGTAGGATTTCATGGCTGAATTGCTTGCTTGATTTGCTTTTATTGAAGATCAAGAATTTTAACAGTAACATAAACAGGATTGGAATATTAGATAATTCACTGATGACATTTTCCCAATTAAATGATGTACAAGAGGTATGATTGATTTAATCTCCTTTCAGTTGTTAGTAATGTGTTCTTAGTTCTGTTTATCTTAGGCTTTCTCTACAGATGGTAAAAAAATGCAGTCACTTTTAGGGTTGTAATTGAACTGGAAGGTTTGAGAAGAAACGTACTCCAATTCTCAGTTTTGAGTTAGACTTATTATTCTGTTGTATTTTCATTTAATTTGCTTGACATTCTATTCTGTATTCAGTAGAACAGCTATTTGCTTGAGATGAATTTCAATTACCTTCTCATCAGTTGTTTCTTAAATATTATATTTCCTCCTCTTCTTCGGGAGATTTCTCATACATTATAGAATTCCAATCAACATTCCTCAGAGCATTCGGCTTGCTTTCACCGTCCTCTTTCTCAAAGTCAAAACACTTTTAGTACATAGCATTCTCTCATGAGTATTTCAAACTCAATGATAAGCTGATAAGTAGATCCAAGATGCTCTGTATCTTAAACATGATTTCTTATATTTAGCTCATTTCTTAGGATCAGGCACGGAATAGCCTTAGACTATAAAACGTGTTCAAGGAATTACTGGAAAAAAAACCCCAAGGCTGCACTAAGAATATGTAACTTTTAAGAATCTGTTCTTCTTTATAATTACATTCCTGTTATCCTAATCAATATCAGAGTAATTAAAATGCCTCATGATCAATGTTTCTGCCATGTTCAGGAGGTGTCTCTTATCTCTAAAAGGTTGCCATGATCTACTTTTTCTAACCTCACTAAAGGTTCCTTGCCAAAAGTCATTTGACTCCCTATTTGGCTATAAATTACACTTAAACTGCCTCTATTGTCAGATAAAATTGTACAGGTTTTTCTTTCATGCTACATTTAATTGCTGTGTAACTTCATTTTTTCTATAAGCTGCATGGTATTTTCACTGCAAGAACATTTTAAGTTTTTATCAGGTAGTTTTATTATCCTGAATCTAATATTCCTCCACCAACCTCAGAGGGATCATTATTTTTCACAAGTGTTTTTAATCATATCCTCCATATTTACCTTTTCTACCAGTGAGTGTTTGGCTTGTTGCATGCTGTGACTTGTGCCTACCTGAAACTCCCTTTCTAGTCGATGCAAGGAGACACCCACTTTCAGAGACCTTATCCTGATAGTAGGATGTGTGAAGGTCAGATGATTCTTCCTCTGGTAATGCCTGACATCAACTGCACTCAACTATGTGAGATGGATCCCACCCATGGACTCTCTAGCCTCGCAGAATCAGCTGGATGGCCTTCCCTCAAACAAATGTCTTTGATGTCCCAGTCTTACTCATTTCATCTGATTGCTTATCGAAATCCCACTCTGAATCCTGGCAACTGAGGTGAACAGTAAATGACATCTGCAGTCCAGTCACGAAATCATTCAGTGCTCTAACCACGGTTTCAAACATTATGGTGTTTCTTGGTGTTATCCCATCAAGTAAAAGCCACACCAGTATTTCTGTTTCCAGGAAACATTTATAATCTCTCTTGATTGTGGTACCTTTTCTCCTTGCATTACCAGCAGTACATCCAGAATAAACCTATCAGGTGATTCCCAATTTTCTAACCTATTATAAAATTTATAGTAATATTTTGAGCTTTTGTAGACTGATTTTTCTCCTTTATTTCAGCTCCTCTAACAGAAATGACTACCTATAAAGTGCTCCATTGACCCTTCTATTATCAATACATCTCTAATTTTATGTTCAATATATTCCTCAGAAGCGAAGTCACCCCCCTCCCTGGCCATTCTCAAGCTTACTGATACGCAGTGCCTCAGTTCTCAGAGACTAGTATTCCACTTCTTCTGAGTATTCCCCTCACCCTTACTTTATTCCAGGCATTTACTTAGTCATTGACTTTTCTGCTGCCTTATTTTTTTTTACGCTGTGCCTCAGAAATAATCCTTTTTGCTGCACATTCACAGCTTGTACACCTTTCCTTGTGTCATCGCTCTCTTTGCCTTTGATACTAACCACGTGTCATCTACTATGGTTCTATTATTCTGTCATATTCATTGATCTTCAGAAGAAAATCAACCAGTTGCTCTAATTTGATGGTCTAACCTTCTAGTACCACAGCTAACTGACAGCACTCACACACAAAAAGCATTCTTGTGTGTCCTCAGCTTGATAGCCAGGAGCATTTCACAGTCAATATGTTTCATTATACATATCCTGAACTTCACAGATACTTCCAAATGAAATAATTCACAAATAATCTTGTCTTAACCTCTGAAGGGATAAAATAAAGGCAACCAAATGATAAGGATTAAGATATTTTCCAAGCAGGTTTCAACCCTTTTATGTAAATGTAACATCTTCAATTTAGACGAAAACATAAAAGAGAATTCTTTGTTCTTTTAACTTTGAAATGACTGTGCATAAACTCTTTGCGAGTCTCTTGTTCTTGAAGAGCAGTGAAGAACTTGGTTCTATGCATCCAAAATCTGCAGAATATCTTGTTAAAAAAGTAGGTAGCAGAGGTACTCATCTGCTGCATCAAGTGAGCTGAAGCTGGGTGCTCAGGCATCAAAATCTGTGTGAACATGATGACATATCGCTAGACTCAAGCTAAAACTGCTGCCTTAACACCATTCTGATTACTGCTTCTAGTTGCAGGGCTACATCATTCTGCTCTCCCCCGATTGTGCTATTCTATGTTGTTTTGACAGGCCCTTCAATATTTACACAAGCCTTTCAGTTTTTGTCAGGCAGGTTTTAGAGCAGGTTATCACTTGTTCTGCCCACCCCTCCCCCCTCCCAATCCCTAAACTGGAGATAATAGAGATAACTGGATAACTGGAGATAAATTCTGAAGAGCAGAATTAGTAGAAGTAAGTAAAACAAAGAATTGGAGGCTACAGTTGCCGTACATGACAATTATTTATGTTCGAGTGCCTTCTCTGTCTATTCCTCATCTTAAAATAACAGTCTTTATTTTATAGTTTCATAAATTTATTGGCATAATTTTCAACACCTTTTAAAAAAACTTTCCAAAATTTGTTTGCCCATTTCTGCCACTGTGAAGAGACCAAATATATAACTTAGGAAATACATAGTATATAATAAAAAAATCTGGCCAACAGTTTTACCTTGTTTTTCATTCGGTTCATCTACCTGTATGAGAAAATCTAAATAAAATTAATGTTTTAAAAGAAGAACTTCTCTATTTATAAACATAAATCATATATAGGACACATGTAATTTAAAATCCTTACAAGATGTGTAGAGCAAAGTGGTTCATCAACAGGTTTTCAGTCCTCAAAAATTAGAGTATTTTCTGATAAACTTAAGGGAAAAACCAATTAGAAATAAAGAGACTAACTTCCTGTGGTTTTTAAATTCTTAGAATAATATTAATTAATTTACAACGCCTTTGTTAAAGTGACCTTCAGGTATCTGTGGACTAAACTTAAAAGGTAAACAAAAGCATACATCAGTGAGCCGTATTTTTGGATAGACAGCCTACCAGAGTCTAAGTCACTGTCAGATACAGGGCTCTTAGAAAGGTAGGTGTAACTCTTCTGTACAGATCTAAACCATCTTTGGTGCCCCTTTCTACCTACCTTCATTTCTGAATGTCTTTTAAACTTGTTGACAGATTAAACAGTGACAAGATTTTATCATCATCATGCACAAAACATGTCTCCCTCATGCTGCGTTGCAAACACTCTCAAACTTTCTTGGTGTGGAAATCCGATTTCCATCCCAGTTAATTTAATATTGAATCTTTCATATACTATTATCATTATTAATTTTAAAAGATAAATTCATATGGTTCTTGTATGATGCATCACAAAAACATGCCTTTTTGAGGGCAGATTTGTACATTATAAAGATAAAGTCTGTAGATTTGGGAAGGTGACAGTGACAAAGTTGAGAAGTAGAAAGTGTGTGCAGATTGTCCAAATGAAATAAATTTTTATATTATGATAATACCTGGAGATGCATCTCAGCAAATAGAGCTTCTGTGAATGAACTCCTTCAGCCACAAAGTATTAGTTTCAGGTAGTATGCGATACCTCAGGTGTGATAAGGTCCCTGGTGAGCTTGCCAGGACCAGAAAGGGTAAAAAATTTTCTGTCAATACAAAAAACAGGCACAATATTAGTTTTAACAGCATTCTGTACCTACACTATATCATATCTTTGTTCTAGTTCTCATAAAATTTATTATACTTATTTTTTTCTTCCTGAAAGATTTCCTCTATTGTAATAATCACTGCCTTTCAATTAGTTGTTTGCTCTAAAAGAAAGTAAAGATGATTCAAGTTAGGTGTTAAGAATAACTTATAAATTCTAATTCTGGAATAAAGTTGCCTGTGGAAGGTCCATTGCTGGAAGTTTAGAGATAAATATCTGTCTGATATAGACTTAATTGATCCAGCCCTGGGTAACAGAGATGAACTGGATGACCTCCCAAGATCCCATTCAACCTTGATTTTCTGTGATTCTATGCTAACAAGCATTTTGGAAGGAGGTTAGAAACTTAATCTTTGAAACTTGCAAAACACCTGAAAACGTTGTGAAGTCGATTCACAACAGATTCTTTTTGGAGATAGTGGTTCTGCTTGAGTGCTTTTTTGAGGCTGGTTGGAGATACACACCTCCCTTGTTTTACATAGTATGCAAATACAACCACCACTTAAATAGAGAAGCTAAAGTTTTCTTATATTAAGGTTTTTATTTCTTGAACTTTATTTGCTAGTTTATTTTGTGCAATGATGTACATTGGCAAAAATATTCTTCCTGACCTATATGGCAGTCAGCCTACACTCTGAAGCATGACATTTGATTACCCTGTCTTAGCATGCAGAACTGCAAATGTTATTAATGGTCATAAAATTATCCAACCCTTTTAAAAATCAGACACAGTATTTGACTTGATGACCTTCTGCAGTCATGAAATTCACGTTCTGATTGAAATGGTATCAGTCTGAAGGATCTCATAGAGCTCCGGTGCAAGTGTCACAGCTCTGCCACTGAGGTGGAAAAGAATCTTGATGAGGTGTTATGTAGGCAATGTAAGTATCTCGAGTTTCATTGTTTTCTGGTTTATTCACATAATATAGACCATAAAATTTAAATTTGGGATACCTTGCATTTTCACTGGTAGTAAACAGGGACCGGGTAATAGTTGACTAACTTGCTTGCCTTTTAGCAGCACATTGCATCCACTAGAGCAGACAGCACGTGAAAATCAGTGTGGTGAGTGGTAGAGGTGTAGCAAGGGGAAGCATATTCATGCACGTCTTGTAATCATGGTCATCTGGGACATAAGGAGTCTCTTTACTTATTTTTTTCATGTGCGAAGTGCAGAAGGGCACACCTTTTTGTGTTAAATGTTCCAAAGCAGGAGTTGCCAGAGTGGGTAGTATTGCTGAAGTAGGAAAAAGAACTCCTCTTAATTTGGAAACTTGATGACAACATGTCAACATATTGAATTATTTAATTGCCAATTATCTGAAACATCTGCTTATCCCTCAGATTTAAACCATTTTTCATATGGCCAACCCCAGATCTTGCCCACATGCTAGCAACACTAAAGGCCATAAAATTATTTGCTTGTAGCATCAGAGTCAGAAGCAATGTATCATCTTAAACATTTGCGATGGAAAATTGTTTCCAACATGGTTATTATGCAGAAGGGTGGTCAGGGTGTTGAGTCTGAAGAAACCACAAAATCCTCTCACTTTGTAAGCCTTCAAAGCTTCTGCAGAGCTGGAGACAGTCTTGCTTTCTGTAATGCAACCCTGTTCAGGGGAGGCTCAGGTTTATGAATCCAGTGAACACAGGACGTCGGATGAAACCTGGCAGTGTTTACTGCTGATTGTCTCTAGGTTAGTCCTGTAGTTTGTACCGGATAGTAATTATTCTGCAGAAGCAACACAGAGTCAGTGGGGAGTGATAAACCTCTGCTGCCTCTGCAGGAGTGCAGGAGCATCCATTAAACCCACAAAATTGCTCAATTCTGTTGCTCTTTAACACGTCCAGGGGTTCAGCCCCAGCTATGCAGGGGCTCCGTGTCCAGGGTTGCTGATCTCAGTCTGCAGTGCCAGATCCAAAGCACAACGGTCTCCAGGTATTGAGACCGAGATGTGTCTGCCCTTCCTGCAGGCTGGCAGGACGACTGCACGTGTGGAGAGTTTGGTTTCATGCAAAATCTGAGCCCATGGACTGACAGCTATTGTGCAGATGTGCATGAACACAAAAACTATGTCCAACTATGTGCCTGTGTGAACTCTGCTGGGCGTAAGGACCTTCTTTTAAACTTTAGATGACTTCAATTAGGTGTTTGAAGCGGGCAGTATGTATATATAAGGCCTCAGATGAACCATGGCAAGAATTCTACCGTGTTTCTACTTCTCATTTCCATCTGGCAACTTATACGAAACAGTTCCAACTAGCTGCCCTCCAAGTCAAGTGCTTTCTGCAGGACTCGAATCCCGCTTAAGGCAGAGTTCACAAAGGATGCGGGTTGCATGTGCTTTCCCTTCTTTGCAACCTGCTTCCTTGTCTCCTTACAAAGGCTGAGAAACTCTGCTCTAGCTACTATTTTTTTTCTCTAGACATCTTCAGCTCACAGGCAGGAATGGATACCTCAGGTTAGTCTGACATTTTAATCTCAGTGGTTTGCTTTTTATATTGAATCACTGTGGAAGATCAAATACAAATTGCAAGAGGGCTATTCTTACCAGGCTGCTGGTCATGGTGGTGTGTAATGGTAAGCACTTCTAGATTGGGCATCTGAGAAATGAATAAATGATACAGAGAACTGAAGCTGAAGAAGAAGGATTGTGTTTTTACCAAATATAGCTGTTAGGTTCCTGCCTCAGAGAAAAAAAAACAACCAGCAAACAAAACAAAACATAAAAAACCCACAACAACAGCTAGGACTGGCAGCTCTGGGTGCACAGATCCCTCTCTGCAGGCAAGGCTGCTGGTGACTCTTTGATTACATGTTATGTATGAAATACCCCCATATACTCAATCTTTTGATACTCATATCTGCTAAAAATTCCTAATTTGGCAAGGATTAAGCGTTGTGGGCTCTTTCATTGTGAACTGAATCTCTCAGACACCAATTAACATTTCATTGCTAAGACTAGTCGATTTGTTATTTGTAGCTGTGGCCAAATTTCTGCATTTGAACTTTAAAGGCTTTGTTTGTATGGTCTGTAGCACAGCAGAAAATGACAAAAACAGCTAAATCCTCTGTAAATAACATATGCAAGAAAGGGCCAGCCTGTTGCTGAACTAATATGATCCCCTTTCTGTATTATTGCAAGCTTTACTCATTTGCTGTTGTTTATAAATATCTGCAAAATACAGTCCTGCTGAAAGCCACTTAGATGCAATCAAAAAGCCTGGAGACACTAATGGCCTTGATTCGCTTGTCAACAAATAGGTGTTGTGTGTTACGTGTGATGCCGGAGTGTCCCAAAGGGCATTTAGGGGCTGCTTCAGGAGGGCACAAATTTCCTTCAAGTCCCATGTTATGTCGGCCAGTATCATGCCTCTGGTATGCTAAGACATCCCTAATAGCATCTGTGTGCCACTGAATTGAACTCCTACAGGTAGGATTCATGTTGAGATTGTGGGTACCTAAATTTAGATGTCCGGCTGTGGAATGGAGGTGCAGAATGGGATTTTGTTGCCTCATGTGGATACTTAGTGTCACTGAGCACATGCTGGAGTATCTGACACATCAGCTTGGGTCAGTAAGGTGTGGCACAGGGCTTACAGGAGATTCATGTGCTTCTAGAGGGACAGGTGGGAGTGAAGTGGGATACCCTAGAATGACACTAGGCACCTCAGTTTAGGCAGCTGTATAAAGTCAAAGCTATCTAATGGCAGGTTTTTTCAAGAAACAGTGGAATAGCTAAGCTGCTAAATACACTATGGATTAAAATTTTGGTAGTGGAAAAAATCTATAGTTCTGTTTCTGTTCTATCTGTGAATTTGTTCATCTCTGGCTTTTAATTGTTTATTTTACCTGTGCTTATATCCTTTCCCACTAAAATATAAATGAGATTAAGCTTTTTATTTGAAACATGTATTCTCTTTAAGCATGAGGTTTCTTCAGGCATATTGCTATATTTATGCCACATCAAATGTTGATATGACGCAGGAGAAAATTTGTTACGACTGCTTATTTATTTGTGGATTAGTACAGCATGTCAAGGCACACCAAAATATTCTATTCACATTTGTATCAGTGAAAAGCACTTGTGATCCTTGGAAATGGGAAAATAACATGTAGATGTCCATGCTGGATGGCAAAAGGTGCTATTGGAGAGGCTCTCATGCAAGAAAGGGATAATCAGCTTTTTGATGCACTATTTAAAAACGCCTGAGTAGCTGTACTCTGGGAGGGTTTGCTCTTTGTTCCCAGTATGATCCTCTTAGTCGGCAATAAACCAGTAGTCACAAAACCTTTATATCAAATATGGCCAGTGTCCCTCTTCTCACACATCTGACACTGTGGATCTTTGTGGAAAAGTTTTTTGTTGTTGCTTGTATAACTGCTGAACACGTATGGATAACTTGGCAGCTGTGTATCAGCTATGCAGGGTCCTCTTCATAGTTCATCAGTCAGCCAAGATAGCCCTGCCACCAACATCAAAAAAGAGAAATTTTTAACAGTGAAAGGTATTTGTATTCCCTTTGACCCAACATATTGTTTGTTAGCTTGCCCCTAGTTACAAACAGCTGTTCCATACTGTCAATACTTTATCAATAATTAAAAAACATAAAAAATGTTAGAACATATAATAAGTTAAAAAAGAAAAGAAAAAAATCGAAAGCATCCACATTAAAATATAATCTTTCAAAAACTATCCTTCAGTACTTTTAGGGGAAATCAAATACTTAAAGCTCATGTGATTCCTAGACAATACATTGACAATAGTTCATTCATAGGCAGTGTTGCTAGTTTGAATGCTTCCTGTGATATATCACAAGTGTGATAATTTGAATCTGGGGCATATTTAGTCTGTGGTACAGTGTCCTCATAGTTTCCAGGGATGAAATCTTTGAATAGATCCTTTCCAGAAAATGAATGTTTTCCAAAATACCCTGCTTTCTACTTGGTTATGCCAAGACAATCTAGAAGTATGGCCGCAGTAGACAAAAAATTGTACTACATTACTCAGATATTTAAATCTGTGCATATGAAGTCCCACATCAGCGACTGTCAGTCACAACACATGCCCACAAAGACCACGATGCTAAATGTATTCTACTATCATAAGCATAATTGTTTTCTGAAACGTATGGTTCACAGGAATAGGCAAAGGGAAGAGGAACAGAAGATCGATTTTCCATGTGTTAGTATAGTCCATCTCTCCTCAGAAACATTTTGACACAGCAGGTGTTTTTAAAACACTGTGACCAAGGGCTGTAAATACCTTTAAGCATGTCCATGACATACTTTAATAAAAAAAGCAGTGTGTTTTGCCTTCAGGGTGATGGACTTTCATGCTGTCAGCCTCCCAGTTCTCTCGATTCATTGTCTGTTCTCTTTTAAAATAGGACACCTATTGTATAGCTGGGTATAAAGAGGAGGATATGTTTCATCTTTTATAAGGAAGTCCAAGAGGTAGAGTCGAAGACAAGAATAACTAAAGATGTTTTGTCTTTTGATGAATAAGAATTAGATCCCAGTATCATACTGTCAAGCTGCACCTCAACTATCCCTTTATTTAGGTTTTGTTCTGTAGCACAAGGACTTCAAATCCTATTCATCCTTAACTTCAAGGGTAAGTGCTTTCTTTATCAGCAGAAAGAACAAACTTAAACCAAATGTCACACGCATTTGGAAATTCACAACAAATTTCATAATGAGTATTAACCCTCGAGAGCGAGATACTTAAACTCAGAGCCAAAAAAGAAAAAGGCAACTTACCTGTGACACCCCGGTGGAAAAGTCCTCCCTTTCTCCCTCTGTCTTTCCTTTACTTGCATTGTCCAAAATATAAGCAAACTGCATGACACAAAATCTGCAAGTACAGTTTCTGAATGCATTAGGTGGGTTAATTCCCTGGAGCAGTCACTATTCTTTAGTGAGAAAAGCTATTGAAAAGGCTATTTTTTGCTTCAATGCATGGGTAGGATGAAAACATTCAAAGGTTCAACTTTTATAGCATTGTAAACCTTTTTTTTCTTTGTTTTTTGTGCTGAAACTGAAATGAAACAAGACAATATTATGTGTTTTACACTTGTAGTAATATGTTAGTGCAAGGTTAAGTTGTGCTCATGCACTGGAACTTGAAATTTCACCCAAAAGTGAGTCATTAAGTACCCGGATATTTTTTTGTTAGTGTGCTTTTTCTTACAGAAAGGCATATATGCTGTAATTCAGTACACAACAACACTAGCTGTAAAGAAAGTAGAACACTTTAATTATTGTAGAAGAGTGGGTGTCACATAAAGTTACAGTTTGCTAACAAAATTTAATGATAACTCAACGTTGGGAGGCATTTTCAATACAGCAGAGGACTGGGATATTATGCAACGAAAAATTGCAATGTCTTGAGAACAGGAATAATAGAAATGAGATTAAATTTAATAGAACAAAGTGTGAACTCTGATTTTAGGGAATAATAATAACATAGGGAGTGTCATAATTTAGAAGTAGAAGTAGATGAGAAAAATCTTCATATACTAGCTGAGCAATATAAATATGAGCTGCTGGTATGGTGTATTTGTTAAAAAAAGTTAAATCTGTTCTGGGATACCTAAGGAAACAGAGACCAGAGAGACCTGAGAGACCTAATGCTGTGATGCTTGGCACTTACAGCACCTCCTTTGGAAAACAATGTTCAGTTCTGGCCTCCTGCCTGCAAGAAACCTGCATTAAGAGTGGCATGGGGGCATAGAAGTTCTAGAAATATATATAAAGAATAAAGAAGTGGAGGTTTTGTTTTAAGAAAGGAAATGAATAGAGCTAGGTTTGTTTAGCCTGCTGACAGTGCTGAACTGAAAGTGAAGAAAGGACATGTTGCTGTCCATAAATATATCACAAGGTAAAACTCCAGACTGTAAGAGTTATTTAACTCAGGAGATGGTGTCGGCAGAAGAACAGATGGATATAAACTAACCGTGAATACATTTAGCCTGACAGATAGAGAAAAAAATAAAGAAAATTAACACATGACATTCAAAACCAGATTTTCAATAGCAGGTATAAGAACAAAACAAAGAAAATATAAGTATTTTAGTATAAAATTTGAGAATATTATAAGCACATGACGTAATGTCTTGTTGTCAACAGTAGAAAATTGGACATACAGACCCAGCATGCCCTTCTCAGTCCCATGTGTGCGCATGGTGGTGGGTATCTATGCCCAAGATCAGAAGACATATGGAGAGATTTTTACTGCAGAGGAGAAGGGGAGGCAGATGAGAACTTACAGAGAAACATGAAGAGAGGCAATACATTGCTGTTGGTTTGTGGGGATTTTTTTGAGAGAGACATAGTCTTGAAAACAGTTGACTGAATTCTCTGTAATTCAACATGATCTAGTACATCACAACTGAGTGGTTAGTGATAATAATAAAAGGATGCATAGCAAGGTGGTTCTGAGGGCTGTTCTGCTAATGATCCACAAGCTGCCTGCATTTCTTGTGCACAGTGACATGATTCTGTTACGGAAATATGTCTTTTGGGAGGATTAAAGAAACGTAAATACACCCACTCCCACACGGAGGAATCAAGTTAACTTCATGATAGCAGGAGCATCCTGACAAGCTGACCCTCCAAATATACACATGCTAGAGAACTGCAGAACCCCAGAAGATAAATTTGTTTTTTGCTAATTAACCTGACAGTGTAACATTATATATTGCCTTTCTTTGGGTCAGTTCTTCCTCATGCAATTCTCATTCTTGAGCCAACCAAAATGCAAAGATAAAGAGTAACAAAGCAGTATAGATACAGAATCACTGGAGGTATGGAAAAATCAAGATTTAAATATTTGTAATACATTATGCAATGAATAAATAAATAATGCAGTTAGGCAAACTTGTAATAAATTAGGAATTTGGGGCAGATTCACTTCACTACAGATGAAAGTCTTAACCACTGTATCACTGGCTGTGCTGCAAACGTTGGATTGTTACACATCAGCTTTCCCCTTCCCCCATCTCTGTTCTTTCCCCTGAATTCTTCCTCTCCCTGACATTTGCTGAGTTTCCATAGGGAGAACATTTATATGAAAAAAATCCAGAGGGAACCCAGTGCATGTTCTAACTTTTGCCCCATTTGGATGATGGCAGGCCAAGAACAGAATTAAATCGACCATTTAATTGTAGATGCAGCAGTTTTTTGCTACTCCTCACCCCTCTCTCCGAGAATTATATTGGTCGGTCTGGGCTACATGTGCAGCAGGCGAGAAGAAAGGATTTACATGTAGCTGTTTTGTGAACTGGAATTTCAACTTTTTCCTATCTTAAATACAGTCCACTTTGAGCAGCTTCCTTTTCATACAAGAAGTAAATACACTTTTAGCCATTGCTCTGCAGATATTCCAAAGTCAGCTGATTACAAACCTAGTCCCATGCACAGCAACTGCTTTCAGGAATAGTCTCATATGCCTCCAGTAGAGCCTGCCTTGTTCATTGCCAGATAAAAATATCCTTGCCAAGTTTACCAAGCAGTTCAGAACTGATTTGCTTGAGTGATCTTTCCCTTTATTATTTATTAGTTCCTCAGCATTTTTCATGTGCACGATTGATAAGTTTTGATTTGATTTTTTTTCTTAGTTGTTGTCAAAAAATATTAGAAAGGGCAGAATCTGGAACTTAACCTTGGAAAAACATAAAATAAAATACACATACTCTTAATGGTTCCCAGTTTAAAATTACATTTGAGACTTGTCTATTAGCTAACTTTTAATTCATTTAATGTCTAGCATCCTGATTTTGTGTTGTGCAATTTCTTAATCCCATTGGTATGTAGAACCAAATCAAATTCTCTACTGAAATCTAGCGATTTATGACTAACCTCATCTCTCTGTTATAAAAAATTGATATCTCGTTAATTTAACAAATTCTTTTGTCCATAAACCATGTTAGATGACATTAAATATGCTACCCTCTATTCTTTATTAATCAATTTCCTTATCTGATGTTCCATTATTTTTCCCAAGATTGATGTCAGGCAGACAGGCTTATATTTACCTAGACAACCCTTTTAGTTTGAAAGCAAAGTACTGACATGACTCTTACTTCCATCCTGTGCTCAGGATCTACCTCAGCAATCCAAGATTTATTACAAATAATAACAAATGGTCTAATATTCTAACATTCCTAGGTGCATTTTTTAATAAAAGACACTTACCCTTAATAACTGCTATTTGGCATACCCTGTCTTTGTTGTTTTAAGAGTAACATTTCATCACCATCTTCGTATGATATGACTATATCAGGCTTTTTTCCAGTCCCAGAGCTGAAATATTTATCCAACACTTGCATTTTTTTTGCATTATTTTTGACAACTACAACCTTTCTGTTTAACAGTGGACAAACACTGCTGTAAGGTCGCTTTTGCTCCAGATGTATTTACTGTTGTTTTCAGTGTACTAAACTCAGCCATAGAATTTTTCCTATATCCTTCTGTCTTCAGTAGCAATTTTCTATTATTTCCATTTGTATCCTAAATTAAAGTGATGTAATCTATTCAGTTTTTCCCTTGTCTCCCTGTCCAATCCGTTTGTATCTGAAATATTACATTGCCTTTATTTCTCTTTTAAGCTAGACTGCTCTAGAATAGATTTTGTCTTGATTGCAGTTCTTAGATCATCTCCTAAAATGCTTTTAAATATCTTTATTATTGTTTACATATATTCCCCCTTAAATTCTTCCCTTTATTGATTAGGCACAAACTTGTACTTATCTGTTTGAAAGTGGCCGTTTTAAAGTGGCAGGTATAAGAGTTACTGATTATGTTACATTCTATTTGCATGTAACAAATGTAATCAAGTTCTCACTTTCACTTAAGGAACCACTAACTTTTAGTCTTGGAATCAATTTCGATTTAGCTGTCAGGATGACATCTAGTACAAAATTCTCTAAGGAGAGACACAAAACTTTTTGATTTAGGAAATTTTTAACAATCGTTCAGAATTTCAAAGATATTTTATTACTGGAAATGTCAAAGCTGTAGAGCTATGTCTTTCAACCTGATATTCGCCAGTGAAGAAGCTTTTTTTAAAGCTCATACAGTACAGAAACTCTTTTCTTCCTCTCCACAGACATTGTAAGTAGGGGTTGAAGGGACCGGTCATCCTGCTCCGTAGCGTAGTTTGATGGTACAAAGCTGCCTGCAACTAATTGCCCTTGTCACACTCTCTGTGTTGGGAGATTGATCTGTAAACACTGAAAGCATTTACTACATAGTTGTCAGTGGCTTGAAATCAGTTATTGCCACACACTGACTCTTCTCCTCTTCTCTTGCCACTGTGTTTTCCCTAAATTGCTTACAGCAAGCAAGTTTAACATTCCTATCACAGAAACCTCCCTTCAAGTTCCAGTAATCCCAAGCAGGTCAAATTCGTTCTCATAGTACGAGCAGTTCCTATTCTTCCTGTTTACCATGCAAGCTCCTGCCATTCATGAATAGGCAATTAAAGAATTTATTTTCTTTGTGTCATTCAGTGTCTTGATTAATTTTGTTCTTGACAACTTGACTGTGCTAAATGAGTGTTTATTTGCAGCCCCTCTTTAATCTCCCCTTTTGTTGTAAGTTTAATGCCATTATGACTAGTCTAGTCAGCTTGTCCCCTGTAAAATTGATTTCCCCTTTAATGAGCTGGAGGCAGAGCAAACCACATAACTCCTCGGTTAGAAAACGGCTCTACAGTCCACCAAACTAAAATCCCCTCTCCCTCTTGCACCTGTCTAATTGGCAGTTTGTTATAAAAAACCTCCTGATTCATACGTTCATTTCTGGGACAGGAGAAATCTCCAAAAAGCTCATTTGGGTATTTTCATACTTCATCAGCTTTCTGAAGTTTCTGAAATAATTTGTAGCCTGTGAGGATACACATGAAGCATCACCAGTACCAATGAATACCACCACTAAATTAAATCTCCCCCACTCATTTGGGTAAGGGTTTTTTCATTTTTGTTTGTTTGTTTGGTTGGTTGGTGTTTTTCCCTTCATTGAAGAAGAGTTGAGATCCTATAAGAAGGAATATCCTAAAAGCCTTATTTTGTAGACAAAATTAGTAGTTTTGCCTGTAATTAGTCTGTCCAGTACTTTCTATTATATAAATCTATTGAAAAAATCCTTGAGAAGTTTCCCTTGTTTGCGACAAACTTTTGATATTTTGCAGGAGGAATGCTTTAGGGCAACAGAAATATCTTTTATCTGCTGCAAGAAATTCCTTTCAGCTTTTGTTCCTTACAGGTACCCTTTGGTGCAAGCACACGAACTTAGAAGAGTACTTCTGTTGCTGACTAAAGGTAAAGCACACTGTTTCCATCACAGTCAAGCTCTCTAGGTTTGTGGAATACAAAAGGAGAGAGAAAGAGCTGGACTGACTTCTTCCCCATGACTACTCCTTTCATTCAGTGTGTGAGCCATCTCTCCATCACCCCGTTGGGATAACACAGTTCTGTAGTTGCCGTCTAGTAAGTTAACATGAGAACAGTCTGTGCTGCTGTACTGCAAGCCCGGAGGTACAACCATGCTCTTGCTACATAAGTTGTGTGGTGTCAGATTTACTCTTTACCTTTGTCTTTAAAGAATGTCAGAAAATCGTATTCCTTGAGTGGTTAATATTTTAATGTAGATTTTGTATGAGATTTTAACGCAATGTTAAATACTTGAAAGTTAGAAAATAGTCTTCTGTTGCCCATGTAAGTGCCCTCAAGATCTCTGGCTATACATTGCTAGGAAAGGGTTTTGTAGTACATTTGTAAATGGTGTATCCTAATTACAACACAGAAAGGAATCACATTAAAGCTCCGTGGGAGCATCATTTCCTGACTTTTAGGTAATACCACCTCAGTAGCCTTATTTGTCATTGGTTTTGTATGACATTTGTATGTCTTTGAATGTAGATAAAACTGTTCTTGTGAAAATTAACTCTGTCCTAGCTGAAACCAGGACAAAAGCTATGGTGCCCCAGTAGTAAAATCACTTGTCAGAAAGCTACATATTCTGTTGAGGCTAGCTGGTTCCTCTGTGAGAACAGGGCAAAGGATGGGAAGTCATTCAACAGGATAAAGGGGAGAAATGATACACAGAAAATTTGAACTCCATACCAAGAACCTCTGTGTTACCTCATGCACATCTAGATTTTAACACTGCAACTTCCCAAAAATGGACACAGCCTAAAAGCGCTAACCAACACATAAATGGCTTGCTGAACAAATCATAGTTTGGTACTGCCAGCCAGTGCCTGGGCTGCCCAGCTTGGCAGTGATGCTAGAGTGCCCTGAAAGTGACACTTGCACCATTTTGTATCCTTCCCTTCTACGAGTTTTTAGGACATCGGTCTCCCTAGACTGTAATCGGCAATGCACGTAGCAAGTAGAGGACAGAAAAGCTGGAGGGAAACCTTCTGGTTTTTACTCAGGTGAGAACACAGAAAGTGGACGAGTAACAATTTTACCTTTAGCAAGCAATTTACCCACCACAATTGTGTGTGATTTTATGCACTTTAGCACTGAAAGGCTCCTTTCAAAACATGATTCCAGTTTCACTATGCCTCACTTTCCTTACGTTTAAACCAGAGATGACTCCCACTTCAACAAAATATTGCCAGAAATTTTTGCGAAGTTGTGGAGTGTTCTGTAATCTTCACATGCCAGCTACTCTATTGTCATTACAGTTTATTTGTTATGAATTGCCTTGTTTTGTTTTCCATAGGCTAGGAGGCTTAGGAGTTATTGTAAAAAAAGATGCCAGTGAGATTTCAAGTTATACTTGTTTGTTTCAAAATAGAATTGTGGTTAAACTTCATCAAATCCCCTCTATTACCTTTCCTGCTATTGCTGATTAGTTAAGTAGCGGAAGGGAACATTGCACTGTAAAACATCCATTTATCTGCCAGTGTCAGGTTCTCCTGACATGATGTGCTAATGCAAAGCACATTAAGCATTAGCAGCAGGTGCTCCAGACCTAGCAGTTCCTAGACAGGCATTAAGAGACCTCGAATGAGTCAGTGTCACTCTATGGTTTAACCTAATACCAACCCCTCAGGGCACCCTTATCAAATGTAAGAGAAATGAAAGGTTTTAAAGGCTATTAATCGCAGTGACTCTACATTAGAAGAGCACAAAGTTATTTGTCACAGGTCTTTTTGTCATCATGATATTGTGGTAAAATGTGAAGTATTCAGTATTGCTGAAATCCTTTCTTCCACCTACTTAAGCATGGAGGTCTTTTGATGATAGAGTTATAATGCTGAGCTGTGATACCTACCAGCCACTGGCTGTTACCGGCACTGTCTGAATTTCCTTCTTTTTTTTTTCCTCAGTGAGTTTTTCTCATCTCTACAATGCATGAGAAGTAGCAAAAAAATTCTTTAGAAAACAAACTTTGAACTGAAAAGTATACTAAGCAAACAAGCAAGTGAACTCTGCCCCCAGACAGACACCATCACAACACGCCTAAGAGGCATTAAGCCAGAGCTGACGCTAATGCAAGGTGCTAGCTTCTTCTGCCGTACTTGTTATCCGGAGCTGCATTATTTCTGATGTGATAGATGTTTTGTTCCGTGTTTCTTACCTTGAAGTTGCTCAGACTCAGGAGTAATCCTGTTGTTTTAGAAATATCTGATCCAGTGTTTGCATGGAAAGGTGTCTCAGATAGCTGGTTGGCAGCGGCTGCTTCAAAGGGTCTGGCAGCTGAGTATGAGCAGCTCAGGTTTTACTGGAAGTGGTGACAGGTTACACGACTTCAAACTCTTGCCAGGGTCTGAATTTATACATTTCAAATTCACTTCACACACATTCAGTTGACAAAAATTGTCCAATGATCAGATTGCCACACTGGCAGAAGCTCTGGCTTCAAGCCCTACCTCTGATAAAAACACAGTCCCTTTAGCTAAACACTCCTGCTTTGATACTTGTAAAAAGGTTTGTGGGATACTTAAACCGGTAAAGTGTTTTGAAACCTACTGAAGCAAGGTCTGTGCAAGTATTTGGGGTTTTTATTAGCTGATCTGCATAGCAGCAAAGATGCTAACAGCTTACAATGCGTTCATTTGTGCATGTGTATGTCCATCTGTGTATATCGTGTGTGTGTATGGTAAGCGTGCACAACTGCTTGGCTCTGAGGAGTTAGTCAATATTTTAAGCTTTGTCAGGATGCTCTGAAATCAATTGTAAACATCAGTCTTCAGTGTTTATATAAACGCAATCCTGTTTACTTGAGAAGAGTCTGGGGAAAATCCTGTACCTCTGAACACGGTGGGAAAACCCAGTCAGAGCACAACATAGTGATGGTTGTTCTGAGCCAGACCAGAGGTTCATCTGCCACAGTCTCTGATGGTGGCCAAAACTGTAGGCCTGTAAAAGAGATTAAGAACAGAACAAGAGTGTTTGATACTTCCCTGTGTACTCTCCTACAGACCAGTAAATTGTGGCTCAGAACCAGGATTTACTTTAGAGATTTTTCTTCTGTGAAGTTGCCCAGCTGCTCCCTGAACCCATCTACAGCGAGGTCTGTGGAGCATGGGTTTTGGCAGTTTAAAACCACAGTGTGTGTAGAATCACATTCATTTATTTTGAAGTTACCAACTGCTAGTTTCATTTGACGATGTGAAGAAGTACCTTTGATAGAAGAAGAGTTAGCTGTACCTATCCTATACATCTTCCTGTACCACTTGTATTTTTACAGACTTGTGTCATACCATGCTCTCTTTCCCAGCTCCATACAGAAGTTGTTCCATACCTTTGAATGTGCATTTTGTGAGGTTATGAGCCTTTCTATTGTTTCCTAATTTTAACATGATTTTTTTTTTAATTCCACCCAACTACTACTGAACAGTAAGGTGAGTTTTTCCTGGGTTTATTAGACCAGGATCTCATACCTCTGTAATTATTAGTCAGCTCAGAGCTCATTCTTCACTACCTAGAGTTAGGAGCTTTTCCCTCCTCTCACGATTCTCCCTTTAAATTTGTCTATATTGAATTTCACTATTTCCTTGCCTGGTCACTTAGTCCTTCTAGATTTATCCTAGTAAATGAATCAGAGCCACAAAATGCTTTCAGGCACTGGGCCACTGGGGTTAGTATGTATGATAGAAAAAATAATTGGTCAAATGTGATTACTTGTCCCTGAAGGCAAGTGGCATTGCTTATGAAAATAGCAGTAAGCTCTTTTACTACCAAAAAAAAAAAAAAAAAAAAAGGGGGGGGGCTTTTTATTATCTTCA
>VWZZ01007292.1:571839-583992 GCA_013399095.1 Psophia crepitans | reverse complement strand
TCGATGCCCGCATTCTCCAACGCATTGTCCAACACTTTCCATCCCCCTTGCCTGAGTACGGCTCCTTTTTTCTCAGACATTACAGAATTGTTTGCTCAGAAGAGAACATCATCCTGGGCTGCATCAGGATTAGGACAATGACAGGCCCATCCCATAAGCAGAGGTAGTTGAGTATCCCTTTGTTTTTAGTAGACAGTAAATGGCCTTCAGATTACTTCACACTTTTTCAAATAAAACTTTATATCTCCCTTATGTACTCTCTCACAGAGTTGTTGGTGTAGTTCTTTCATAAATATTCTCTCAAATTACATCTTTTAAAACTGTTCAAGGAAACATAAGAAATGTCGTATCTCTGCATACTTTTTCACTGTTAGACTTGAAATCAGACGTCAAATTACTGTTTAAGTTATCATGCCTAACACTTATTTTCGTAGGTTATTGAACATAAAGAGATCTCCTTGCAATTCTGCTGATTAGAAGCCTGCTAGCTCTAGTCCCTGATAAATAGATTGTGCTAAACTCCAAATAGAAGCACGAAGATATACCTCTGTCATGTTTATTAAAAAGTAAATTTTGCCCTGGGCTGTGGTAGTATGATTAATAGTGACTTAATTATTAATGGCAGAAAACTCAGAATCAGGTATTGCTGGTTTTATACCTTGTGCTAGAGAATACCAGTTCAGCAGCAGATTTTTGGATTAGCATAAATTAAAAGTTAATTAAAGCAAATCTACGAGACTGACTCATCATTTTATCTTGCAAATATTTACAGCTACTCCATTAAAAGTCAATCCCTCTGACATTTCCACTTCAGTCAGTGCAGCCTTTTTTTTTTTTTGGCTATAATTACTAATAAAGATGGATAAAGCACCACTATCTGTTTTACCATAGATCACTGTGTAAATTGTCCTTCTTCATGTTCAGCATTAAATATAGTTAATTCCATTTTACATTCTTCCATGACAACTCTCTCATTTGGGGATTAAAGAAGGCCTCCTTTCCATAAATGCAAATGTAAAAGCAACAGGAAAACATAAGGTTTGATACAGAAGATGGTTTCTGCAGCCAGGCTATACTACAGGGACACAGAAGGTGCAAGTCATGACTGAATTTGATACTGTAGTAAGTTTATCCCCCTGTGGTATAGTTATGCAAGACAAGAGAATCCTGAGATGTCAATAGTTTTCCTTCCATTTTGTGAAGTGTTTGAACATCCATGACTTCTCCTACCTCCATTGAATATATGCATTTAGGAACAGAAACAGGAGAGGTACCATTTGTTCAAAACCACAGAGGACAGACTCCCAATAAAATTCAAACTAAACAGTGATGCATAACCTTTCATAACCTTTTCTTCAGGTCAAATATATTCTTGCATTTGATAGGAAAAGCAAGTTGTGTTAAAGTTTGACTGGCAACACAGTTTGACTGGTAATACAGAGCAACCAACACCACTCAGAATGATGCTGTAATAACAGTTTTACTATATTTATTAAACCTGAAAGTACGTCTGGCATATTTTGATGTCAAGAACATCTATTTCACTCATGATATTTAAAGTTCTTTCTCTTTTTCATAGCAACAAAACAGATTTAAGAGCAAAATGACCCATAAAATCTTCTAGTCTTACTTCTTGGTCCTGTTACATTTCAATAATAAAATACTTAGCACTATTTTGATAACTCGTGCTTGATTAAAACTTATCTTAAAATCCTCTCTTACAATAGAGAACCTCCCACTTCCTCTGCCAGAACATTTTGGTAGTTGGTTATGCTCACTGTTAAAACCATGTACCTCTTTTTCAGCTCAAATTACTTTTTGATTCCAAGTGCTGGTTTTGGTTATACCTGCCTTCGTCAAGTGAAGAACCCTCTCATACCTAGCATTTTTCCCCTTCAAAGATATTACACTCTATAATAAAATAATCTATCCATTGTCTTCTTTATGACAAGATAAACTGATCAAACTCCTTATGTTTTTTACTCTAGTTCTTGAATCATTATTATAGCACTGTTCTGCATTTGCTTTACTTTTCAACATACTTCAGGAAAAGATGTTAACACAAGAACTGGGTGCAGTATTCAAAGCAGTTCACAAGCATAGTCTGCATTATTTTATCCGAAGTCTAACCTCTCATTCAGCTAGATTAAAAATTTTTAGATGAACCATGTAGATTGCTCGTAAGATGAAACCAATAGATTCACAGTGCATCATCTCCGATTTTTTTCAGGCTCACAGTGCAAAAAAAATATAAAAATTGTAACTAATAATGTCTACAGTGCAAGTATCTCAAAAGGTTTTACCACTATAATCATGCCAGACACACAAGCATTTTTAGACATGTTGTGAAGTACATTTTATTACATACCTGTAGGACTTCTTGATCTCATCATGTGTTGCTCCCCTCTCTAGGGCCAGGATTTCATATAACGCTTCCCCTGATGTTGACAAAGCACGCTGCCTTTGTTCAGCCATGTTAGTTGTTCATTACCAAAGCTCCTAAAGCAGAATAGAATTTAAAATAGCAATATATATGGGCAATATTTCTTATTGTTCATTTTAATAGATGTTAATTGGGTAGCAAAAGGTTAACAATACATGAAAGTGAAACTAGAATAAAATCTCATCTAACTTATCCTCCATCCCTTAAGATATTTTTTAAATTTTTTGAGAAAATGGAAAAGTAAAAAGCAAAGAACAGAAGGTCTTGTGTTAGGTATCACTGTTCATATTAAAGACTTGATGTTGCCCTCACTGAAATGAATGGCTAAATTTCCTGCAGCATTAATGCCTGCATGTAGTATTGCCATCTAATTTTAATTGTGTTCATTTACATCTATCTTTTCTAAGTCTTAGAAGAATAATTCTACTATTTGTTAAGACTGCTGGCTTCCTGCAGTGGGGTAAGATCTTTGTACCTCTGAGTTTAACCTAGTGCAACACAGCAATGAACTTTTGTTTTCTCAACACAAGGACTCAGATTCAGCATAACTGATTTTGGGTCCCTAAGTTTAATGATTAAGTCTGAAGCTTAGTCAAACTAGACTCCTTATATTGTCAACAGACAGAGATACATACTCAGAGGAGAATTGAGCAAGCACTTCTCCCTATTACCTCTTCAGCATGCTCAGGTGGAATGAATCTGGACCTAGGCAATGAGACTAGATACCAAGAATTGACCTCGGTATTCTAGAAGTAATTGTTTATTGCTAACTTATGCATGGGAAATAACTGACATCAATCAGGGTCCTATCTTATTAGAGATATAAGACTTTGGGCTGAATTCATGAGGTTGTGATAAATTTACCAAGGTGCCCTTACAGTGTAGTGCAAATAAAGGCTAAGCACAGGCTGAGAGATTGAGTGCACTTCACATCTATCGTTCATTCCTTCTTGCATCACAGAGGCAAAGCAAACAAGTGATTCTCCACTGAGTGGCTCTACTACCTCCTTACACTTCACAGTTCATCCTTCTGGATTTGAAGAACCAGACATTTTCAAACCAGACCTAGCTAATGCTAGGCAATGACATGAAGAAACTCATATAAACCATAATTTAAAACACCAGAGATAGATACCTATTATTCAAAAGAGAAAGCTGCAAGCTCTTTGACGTCAGGTTTGCCACAACAAAACTCTCACCACAACCTCTTTATTTCTTTGCGTGTTGCACCATTCTCAAACGTTGATAAGTGATCACAGGAAAAGCCTCAATGAGAGCTGTAACTCCAGCCATAAGAAAAATTTCTGAGAACCTGTTTTCTTAGATAAGACTACCCACTCTGCTATTTCACCCTTCTCATTGCTGAGCTAGAAATACTATCTTGCCATTATTCATATATTATTTACTAGGCCACATTTTGGTTCAGAAGCAGCCATGTAACACTTTTAAGCTCTTCAGCTTTCCTCAGTACCAAGAAGAAAATCAAATACTGTGTCAGTACACACAGGAATATAATCAACTCAGTAACTCTGGCACATATTATCTGATTTTCTAAAAGACTTAGATTTATTCATATTTACTTTGAAGTTTCTTTTTCTAATGAAGTGACACACAATCTAGGGTCTTGTGATCTACTGAAAAAAATCCTCCTTTCTACTTTTAAGAGTCATACACAAGTCATCAACTACATGGACTGACTCAACTTCCATTTTTAAATTAACAATTAAGAATGAAATGCTATACAAGATTATAGATATTACTTTATCAACTGCAGTAGTTACATGGCTACTGGTTGACAATGTATATCCAGAGCATACTTAACATAATCCTAAGATCTGTCCTGATCACACTGGAATCATAGAAGGCACATCAAGCCTGTTACTGTGCAAGATAATGGTGGGTAACCACGTGAAGTCACACTTACACAGCACTATTTAAAAAATCTTATTAGCTGGCAACCCTGAAGAATAAAACAAAATTAAAGTTACGATGGATTTTATTCTGAAGAACTAAAAAGTCATGTAATTTGTACTTTCTCATAAAATAATTTTAATAACCCAGTCAGCTATGGAAATTTAGCAATTAATCACCTTGAAGGTCTAGCTACTCAAAGTTATTTCTTACCTATTAAAAGCAGCCCTATAAAATACTAAAAGTACAATGACACTTTTCTAGAAAAAGTTATGCTCTCCCTTATTAAGGAAGATATATATACCTAAAGCTATGATTTTGGTACTAAATCCATTCCTGATGGCTGAAATTACATTAGAATCCTATTGTCAAGCTATGTATTTTTGTTCCAGTAGAACAGAGCCAAGAAAATACTGTTCTCTTTCTTGAATGACAATAAAATACATTAAAAGACAATCCAAATTCTGATAACAGTTCCACATCTCCTAAGAGGATGGGACCCCAGTTAACTTCAGCTTCTTTCTGCACAAATTTTATAATCCCCAGGATTAAGTATTTTATAAAAGGACTGTAATAGTATGCTTTTTTCCTACCATACCTATCATTCATTTGGATTTGCACTGAAAAATAAGGCAAGGAGATTCAAATAACATACCTGCTTCAAAAAGTGGTGGAAGACAGTCTGGCACGTATAAACTCACAACATTATCAGTTCAGTATCTTGATGTCTTTATGCCAATGTAATCCAAAAGGAAAGAAGCAAGTGCCACCAGAAGCCCTGTTCCACGGAAAGCGGCTGCTGCTTTTCATCCTTCACAATCAAGGTTAAACAGGTCAGTGGAGTCTGATTACTCCTTTTGTTTGTTTGTCCAGTATCCAATTGGTTCTCTCTCGGGAAGACCTATGAAAGGATGAATAAAACATTCATGAACCTAAAGGCTGATATATCCGAGAGTTAATGACACCAAAAAATATGGGACATTCGTGTATTGACTAGTTGTTCTTCTGTGCTTTACTCTTGATGGAGTTTTGAATTTGTCTTTTTTCCCAAGAACATGTATTAAATTTGTTTAAAGGTACAACAGCCTTGCTCAAAACTTCACTTCTTTGAAACCAGCCATAGCTTAGGTTTACTATATAGTCTCTTCCAGAACACAATTAATTGAAAAAGTCCCTTTAGGACTCATCTTGAGTTCTTGTAAATTTTCATATCAAAACAGAAGATGCTGGGTGTCTTCTCTCTGATGGAGTTTCTCCTCTAACTTTTATCATGACAAAGTCTGGAGAGCCATTTCATTTGGAATAGAGAAGACTGTAAATGCCAGAGACTTAAAAAACCAATTGCTCTTGATTGTCATCCTCAGAACCAAGTAGTTCATCCTTTGAACTCAAAAAGTTCATTTCCCAGATCACTCAATTCCAAATGATCTGGTTTTTTTGTGGGTTGACCTTGGTCAGCTGCCGGACCCCCACCCAGCCGGTCTCTCAACAGGACAGGAGGAGAAAATAATGTGAAAAGCTAGCAGATCAAGACAAAGACAGGGAGATCATTTATCAGTTATCATCATGGGAAAAACAAACTCAGCTTGGGAAAAATTAATGTAATTTATTGCCAATTAAAATATATTTGGATTGTGAGGAACCAAGACAAAAATTTTCAAAAATTGAAACAACGCCTTCCCGTCACCAGCCTGTTTCCAGACTCAACTTCATTCCTTCATTCCCAACTCTTCTACCCCTGCAGTGGACAGGGAATGGGGGTTGTGATGAGTTCATAACAGCTCCTCCTTGCACTTTTCTCCTGGGGTCTTCCCACAGGCTGCAGTCCTTCACAAACTGCTCCAGTGTGAGTCCTCTATAGGCCACCTTTCCTGTTAGGAGAACCTGGTTGTCTGTGGGCTCCTCCCAACGGATGACAATTCCTTGAGGACATATCCATCTTCTCTAGCATGGGGTGGATGGGCTGTAGCGTGGATATCTGCTCCACTGTGGTCCCGTCCACAGGATGCAGGGGAATCTCTGCTTGGGTTACTGGAGCATCTCTTCCTCCTCCTCCTTCTTCTCTGACTTTGGTGTTCGCAGAGCTGTTTCTCACGCTTTTCCCTCACTCCTCACTACCATGCAGTGTTCTGCTCTTTCTTACACGTTTTCTCAGAGGTGCCACCAGCTTGGCTGATTGGCTTACCTGTGTCCTGTGCTGGGTCTGTTGTGGAGCCAGCTGTATCCAGCCCCTGACCTCCTCCCACAGGGGCCTCCCCACAGTACCCCGCTACCCATATTTTGCCATGGACACCCCACACAGTTTTATGTAGAATAAAGTCCTGCAAATGGATTCGTGGAACTCCACAGCCCAGTAAAGCCTGTTTTGGCAAGAGTCAGTGAGTTTGTGCTCGGGTTTAACTGCAAGACTGGAACTATAAATAAATATTAAAAAAAAAACCCAAAAACTCAAGTGTAATGAATTACAGTCATATAAAACCACTATTTATGAAAAAGGAAGTTGTTGATAAAAAAAAAGTTAAGTGGATGCTTTTTCATGCAAAGCCTGTGATTTTAACGTTTCTCTTGTTCTTAGGTATATTCTTTCATTTCAAACATTCCTTCAGTTTTCATCTTTCAGTGGGGACAAGGCAAGGCACATTTCAACCTAAAGCATGAGTGCTTTTCATAGTTATGAGAAGTCAAAATAGCATCGTCAGAATATCTTTGCCAGGACATTAACAACAGAGCAGGTGCAGCTAATTCTATTTATCACATTGTACGAGACCCATGTACCAGGTTATTTAATCATCTTGCATGACCTCGATCTTCGAAACGACTTTATCATTCTTCCAAAACAAAACAAAAAGTACAATTTTGAATGGTATGAAGAAATTAAAGAGAAATAAAAATATAAAAAGAAGAAAATGAAATCCGTCTGAGGTTAGTCAAATCCTCCGTACCTACGCAGGTGCTGTTATCACAGCAACGTCACTGTCCTGCAGTCCTGCCACACACCTAGACCCACAGTTCTGTGTGAATACAGCTCCCTCTGGTGTCTTGAGCCAACGCAGCTCTTTACTGCTTTTTTAAACAGCACCCGATTTGTCTGAAGGACATGAACACACAATCTCTGCAAATCCATTTTTTTTTCAATTTTTTTTTTCTTTCGAGGATTCTATATTCTAAGCACACTCTAATGAATCTTTGAAAGACTCAAAGAAATTGTCATAAGTCTTTAGTCACATCAGCTATATAATTTAGAAGAATGAAACGTATAATTTTATACCTAGTCAGCCTTCTCATTAATTTCCATTTTTTGTATCATAACACCTAATACTGCGCCACAACCTTGCTGTGGCAGGCAATGCAAAACTAAAAGACAGTCCTAGTCCCAAAGAACCTTATATCTAAAAAGTCTTACTTAGACTTTACATTTCATTTACATGTTGTGTGCATTTCAAACCAGACAAATTAGAACGTGTCTGGAAATGTAAAGTTGTGTATCAGCCTATAAAAATTTGAAACATGGCCCAGACAGAGCAGGAGGTCCAGGGTTGCTTCAGAAGCCGACAGTTACACACAGCCAGAGCTAAGGGTTGAAGAACTCTGAGTCACTCCGGTCCTTCCTCCCACCGCTCCCTCCTTTTCCTGGCTCACAGCAAGTTCAGGAACTGAGAGCCTGGAGCTGACAGACTGGTAGGTACACATACATGCATGAAAGGACTGGCAGCATTGCTCAACAGTGGTATGAATTTTTAGCTTCCAAGGCAAGAAAAGACAATTTTTAAAAGCTGAATTGTTTTCTTAGGTTGTTGCACCTGGCAGTGTTAGTACTGACATCACCAAAGCACGACAAGGGGTCAGACAGGGCACTCCTGACCTTCTCGGAGAACCTACAGCTTCTGGCTCTTTCTTCCAATAGTGATAGGGAAAGAATATCTCTGATTTTACTCAGAGGAATTTGGGGGCTGAAACAAATTATCTTGCTGACGTACCTTAGTAAAGCCAGCAGGTTAGGGGAGGTGAGCCTCCCCCTCTACTCAGCACTCATGAGGCCATGCCTGGAGTACTGTGTCCAGATCTGGGCCCCCCAGTACAAGAGAGACATGGACATACTGGAGAGAGTCCAGCAAAGGGCCACAAAGACCATGAAGGGACTAGAGCATCTATTTCTCCTATGAGGAAAGTCTGAGAGAGCGGGGACTGGCCAGCCTGGAGAAGAGAAGGTTCGGGGGGATCTCATCAATGTATATAAATGCAGGATGGGAGGGAGCAAAGAAAACACTCTTCTGGGTGTTTCAGTGGTTTTGGGCGTTTCAGTTTCTTTTGGCTCTTTTCAGTGGCGCCCATGACAGGATCAGAAGCAACAGGCACACACCGAAGAACAGGAGGTTCCCTCTGAACATCAGGAAACATTTTTGCCCTGTGAGGGTGGCCAAGCACTGGCACAGGTTGTCCAGAGGGGTGGTGGAGTCTCCTTCCTCGGCGATACTCAAAAGCTGCCTGGACATGGTCCTAGGCAACTGGCTCTAGGTGGCCCTGCTTTCTTTCCCCAAAAATTCCCAAGTGTGATTATTATTATCACTAATTTCTGTGCCTTGTTCTGCCAAAAAGGTGGTAAGAACATTAGCAAGGATGTTGGAATTTATACTGGTGACTGAGGAGAAGGGACAAGAGAAAGAAGGCAGGTGAGGGGACTGAAACCAGAGCTGTTGCTAGTTGATAGCTTTTCGCAGGTGAATGAATGACAGTCTGAAAAAAAAAAAAAGACTCAAAACAAGTAAACTATGAGGATATGAATAAAGCACTGTAAGCTGATGAGATGAGAGACTATGTACACTGAGAAAAGGTGTATACAGTGGTAGTGTGTATTGTTTTTTTCACTCCTGGGTGGGATATATCTTTTGTTTTATTTTTGAATATTGTGCTATGGTGACACCAACATTAATAACACCCAGCTGAGCAAGATAATCAAAGGGCAAAGGACTGAGCAAGTGGAAAAGGATGCTTCTGCCAAGATGTGCTGGGCCTCTGGCTCAGGCACAAGGACTGATTTTTATTAACAAGAGAAGAGTACTTCTGAGGCAACTATGTCCCAAAATGTTCTTCTTGTCACTTCTTTTTAGCCAGTTCTGCTTCATATGCTCCTGGGCATCTAGTGTCCTGGCCGGACTGTAGTGCGTGCTACTTGTCAGATATTCAGCCTCCTAACGAAGAGATGAGTGGTTTAAGGTCCTTTCTTCATAGGGAGCCTGTTTAGATCTCAGATAAGCCCAAAAATTCTATAGCAAGGAATTGCATTTCTCTTGCCACACTTCTCTGTTACAGAATAGTTACTGTCATTATGGCTTCAAAAGTAATAACAGAAATGATTTAAATAATGTGATTGCATTGCATCCATTTTTAAATACTTATAAAGATATTGGAAGGGAGGTATTCCATCTGGTAACCCATCTGCAACTCCATCTATACAAGAAGCAAGTATTCATAAGAGAACATTCATATATTTGAATTCTCTGAACATATTGTGACCTTCTGTTACTATTCACATAGAACATCTCAATTTAAATATCTGTTGGGTTTTTAATATTTTTCAACAACTGCAGTTTTGGGGGGGAAAAAAAGTAGCAAACTCAAGAAGTATGAACCTTAAATGAACAGTCAGTTGTATATCCAAATTGCTCATGCCTTTACGTGGTCAGTGTGACACAGAGAAGCAATCCAGAGCTGTAACTTCCTACCTCACTCCAGTAAATCCCGTCCAAAGGCTTGCTGGACTACCTAACTGATAGGTATATAAACTTTTTTTTTTTTCCCTAAAAATTAAATTAGAGGCTTAAAAATGAAGTTTTATGTAATAGTAATATCCTTTTCCAACAACATAGTCTGTGGAGCACTGGGAATTTTATTTTCATCTGCAGTTTAGGAGAAAGTTCTGTCGCCCCTCCCTACTTTAAAGTGGTCATGAAGGTAGCCGTAAGCAACAAAGTTTACGGTCTATTGCTAAGGAAGACACAAGTAACTAAGTTGTAAATCATAATAACCTTTCTGGCTTTAAGTTAAATTTCTTTAAAGCTAAGGGTGGGAAGTCCCTATTTTATACAGCTTTGACAACCCTGAGGTGAGTTACCTAGGACTTCAAGTGAAAGCGAAGTAAGGGAGTTCCCTAATTCTTTCTTTCGGCAGTGCCTTCGTCATTTGTTTTGCAAACAGTCATAGCACGTTAAGGCATTATTCTACCACTTCTTACTGCTAACAAACCCACAGTTCTGGTAGCAGGGTTATTAATTTTAGTTCAGCCTAATCAGCTACAGCTGCGAATCAGGAAGATTAGCTTGGACAGAATAAATGAGTGCTTTGACCTATTTTTGAGCTCATTTTACTAGAAACAGGTTAGAAAACAGCAGTACCACATCTTCTCAGTGCCTGCTCCTTGGGAATGAACAGCTGCTTTCAGTCCTCCCCACCAGGTACAACCTTCCTCCAGCACCTGACAGTTCTCTCCACGTGTTCCTCCTTCACATAGTTTTCTTAAACCACTCTTTGATACCTCTGGCAGTTTTTGTCTAAGCAAGGTCTTTCCTGAAATCCCCGACATAGTCCTCAGTTCCATCCTGCACCAACCCCCTAACTATTCTCTCCCAAATTCCTATGAGCTGGTTCCTTACCTACGTAGTTCTCGAGAGGGAGGGGATGGAGCAGGGGAGATAGCAGTCAGTAGCCATTTCTTTTTACAGCTTCATTAATCCTCACAGAGATTTATTACCCTGTCTTAGAAATGCTCACTTAATTGATGACCGAAAAAGATAAACTCTTTCTAAAGTGCTGATGAGTAACTATCTTTAAATACTGCTATCTAGATTCAGAAAGGAATGTCTGTCCACTGGTTGAGTCAAAAAGTAATTAAATACGCAGTCACAGGAGTACAGGAATTGCAGATTAATGGATACAGAATGCAGACATCTCAGATTATTTTTCCTGAATGCCACTTACTGGAACAAAGTAAAAATTCCTAAAAATGCATTTAATTAGCATAAATATTTCACCAGCAAAGAAGCAAAAACAGAAGCATGGATGTTATTCTCCACACAGTAGGTATAGAAAAAGCCACACGAAATATGTCCTAATAACTAACATTTCAGTAAATTAATAGTTTCATTGTTATCGGTCTATCACAACTGTTCTTAGGGGTTTCCTCCCCCTTATTGTGACAAGACCTTTCAGCTAAAAAATACTGACAGCTGAAACTCCCAGTCGGAACCCGTTAGCTTACAATTGGCTCGAGTTAATCTGAGGGCTGCCGGCACAGAACGGCCCAAACTTTCACTGATTTTTTTTTTTCTTAATTTTTTTTCCTTAGTTTTCAGTTAAATCTACTTGTTAGTCTGACTCACTGTGTGACTGGCATCATTACTAGAGCTGATGCAATGGAAGTGGTGACGTCACACCCTTTCAGCAGCAGTGAAGTCTTACATTGTCTTCAGCTCACCACAAAACTGCACCTTAAAAAATTACAGAGGACAGAACGCTGTACATGCGTAAAGCACAAGTAAATTCTGTGGAAAATAGCACAAATGAGAAGAATTAAGGCTCCTCCAGTCTAGCCCAACATTTGACAGCATTTTAAGTATTTTGGGGGGCTTCTGCGGCCAGCTTTACAGTGCCAGGGGTGCGTGACACAAAGCGCTGCTCCTGTTGAAACACTCTCTGCCAGTTTTGGGCCCCTCACCACAAGAAAGACATCGAGGCCCTGGAGCGTGTCCAGAGAAGGGCAACGAAACTGGTGAAGGGTCTGGAGCACAGGTCTTATGAGGAGC
>VWZZ01007292.1:561574-571757 GCA_013399095.1 Psophia crepitans | reverse complement strand
TAGATGTGGTACTTAGGGACATGGTTTAGTGGGTAATAGGTGGTAGGGGGGCGGTTGGACTGGATGATCCTTGAGGTCTCTTCCAACCTTAATGATTCTATTCTATTCTATTCTATTCTATTCTATTCTATTCTATTCTATTCTATTCTATTCTATTCTATTCTAATTCAATCTGTTTGAACAAAACTTTGCCAGGTTAACTTTGCCCCGGCGGGACGGCTGCTACAACAGGCATCGGTTGCCAGCACAGCTCTAGCCCACGGTGGTTCAGGCACTGCGCGTTTCTCTGCAACCAGGATAAAAGCAGACAGGCAGCATAACATCCTCACGAAGCGCTCCGCTAATTTGACAAAAAAATGGAATCGCGTGCCCACACCTGATCCAGATCAAATTTGTAGTGCTGGGTGATGTGGCATGGCCCAGAGCCAGTGGTAATGATTGTGGAACCACACGGCACTCGGCTAAGGCTTCTCCTGCAGATGAATTACCCGTACCGGAGACTGTAAATGCAGAACGTGGCCTATCACTGTGGAAACAGCTTGTGCGGGCTCTCCGGGACGTGCCCCAATCCGCACAAGGGAGACGGAGTGTAAGCCCTTGCCAAACCACCTTTCTTTCTGCCCTCAGAGGGAGGGCGCTGGGTTAGCCTCTGACTGAGAGCATTAAGCAGGGGAGGGGAAAAAAAAAGGAGAAAAAGAAAAAGGAAATTACATGTCTGAGGTTTTTCTTTCAGGCAAGTCTCTTATAAAAATAAAGGAGTGTACAAACGTCTTTGTTTCCCTGCCAACTTTTATAAGAACTAATTAAGATCAAGGGAAGCTTCGTTTTCCTGTTTATTTCATACCAAGAACAGCTAATGAATTTAACCTATTGATGATGTTGCAGCTGCCTGCTTTAATTTGCTTATGATTGAGAAACAAAAAGTTAGTGTAAGTGCAGCGAGTTGCCAACGCGGCGGAGCGGTCACTGGTGCGCGATCCAGCTGTGTGATCAAACTTCAATTAGGCAGCTGTGACAACAGAGCGCGGGCTGTACTTTGGAGCCAGAAACCAGTATTAAAATTACGGCAGCTGCTTAGCACTGGCTTATTTTGAAGTCGGCCAGTTTGTCTGTAGTAAGGTCAATATAATCGTAAAGGTATAGAGCCCTGGCATTTATTCCCTGCTAAAGAACATCAAGTGCTTTTCAACTTTATGATTTGTCTATTGATTGCAATGGAAAATTCAGGCCCACAAAATTCAGTGGTAATTGCTATCAATAAATGCAGAATTATGCTTTACCAGAAAACAGTTTCGGGGGTAAATAGTCACAGCCCTTAGCATAACTTGTATTTCTTAGTTCAGGCAAATCGATTGCAAGGCATTTATTATATGGAGCAGTCCTATAGACTTTATGGAAATCATACAGAATTCAGTAAAGAATTTAATGGCTGCTATAAAACCTACAGAATAATTTTTAATGTCCTTTTGATTCAGAAGGTGAGATCCCAGCCCTTTATAAATCAGTGACGGAACTCTTGATTGAGATTGACAGCAAATGAGTACCAAATCATTTGCAGCTCTTATTTATTACATTTTCCATAAATTGCTGTATGTGACTGGGGAACTTTATGGGATTTACTCACATTAAATTCTACGAGGGTTGGTTGTTTGTTTTTTTTTTCCAGAAGTGGGGTGAAGGATGATTCACTTCAGGGGAAGAGAGGCACTTTGTTTTCTTGCTTTCCTTAAAAACCGGCTCTTTAAACTTTTCCATGTTATTTCAAAATATTCTTTCAAAACAATTTACAAATATTAGACAGGGACTCCCAAAGCCTGGTATCCTAGCACCGGAGTAGCTAAGCTACTTAAGAAGGCACATGCAGTCCTTGGGAAGGTTAACCCTGCTTCAGCTTAGGTGAGAAGCTTTGTACAGTTCTAATGAACAGAAACTAGAATGTCGAATAACATCCAGCTCACCAAATTTGCACTGTTACCTGTTTATGGTATTCCAAACCCACAAAGCTGGAGATGTGAAGCTTTTCCTGGGAAGCTGGGCAAAAGCCTTCTCCTTGTAGCAAGTAGAAATTGGTCACCAGCACCCTCAGGCTGGAATGCAGCAGCACTATGGACACTTCTAGTGTCCACGTCATTGAGAGGTGAAATGATTTGCTGCAGTACCTATGCTGTATCAGAGCAGAACAGAATCCATACTAGGTATTACTTGGTAACAGGCAGTATATGCTGGTACTGTTCGTCCACACCACAGTCTCTTCTGCTGGTGCGAGGCACCCAACATTGTAACCCTTCCTCATCAGCTTCTGAGGTCACAACTCAAAACAGACAATTTGCAATAATGGATTTCACCAATTCTTCCTCTTCCTACCTGCATATTATTTAAAAATCACATGCAATTTAAATTAATGTATTGTTACAAATTACATACAAAACAGTGTTTGTTCCTACGTTTGATAAGTGGCAATTATAAATAAGTCTGCACGGTGAGCGTTTGCTCATTTTTTAACACGTGGCGTTTAGAAAGGTCTGTTTCATCAGTTGTTTCCGCAAACGGACACTCATGCGCATGGGCATGATAAAGTGACAAGAAAATTGAATTACTAAGCAATTATGCTTTGAATTCATATGCTGTTTGGGAGCATTGCTGTACAATTTATTTTTCCTCGTATCTTGCAGTAAACCAGCCACTTGTAATGCAAATGGTATTGACTTGCAGTGCATTAGTATTAGTTCTGACTTCTAACCAATTAAAGTCAATTCTCTCATTATCTGGGAATTGATTAGCTTGGCTACAGATGCAATGCCGTGCAGCTGGCTCACAGCTCATCTGATTCAATATCAGCAGCAACGTACTGAATCTTTCACCAAATTAAGCTTTTTGGGCCTGTTGGTTCTCAAATCTTTGTGCTCTGCAGTGAAGTATCAGGATCATTCTCTTTTTGTCTTTTTAGACAGATCACAGGTACTGCAGAATACGGTTTTTCTACTTACTTTGTGTAATCCTGAGTTGAGTGTGTAAGTACAGCCTCCTGCATACAGCTGAGCAGATGTCACGGTTTTCCCTGGTTTTGGGTATTCTACAAAACGTGCTGCCTTGCAGGCTTTGAATAATTTGCAAACTAGTACATTTACTCAGATTTTACACATTCTAGAATGAAATTCTTAGTAAAGAATTATATTAACAACCGCTCAGAGTGCAAGGTGAGATTAAACTTTATAAAAGTTGCTTATTTTCTTAGGCCTGTACCTGTAAAAAGTAGTCTACAAACTTGTAGTCTTGTAATTTAATCTAGAAAACTGCTGACATGGTATTGATTTATGTAGATGTAACTGATGTTCTGACACATGACTAGAGGTTGTTCTCCATAATCCCAACTCAGCAAAGCATGTAAGAACACGCACAAAATTTAGTATATACTTTGCACCACTAATACTTTGTGCCAATATTTTCGCCGCAAATCTGCTATGCCTGTCTTGTATCATAAACATCTTACACGTACATTCCACATATCTGTTATATATTTCAATATGTTACACATATATTCCAAAGAATATCCTTAGGTGAGGTTTAAAAACTAGATTTTCTCAAATGAACTACTTTTTGAATTACATAGTACCTGAGCAATCCCTTACATAGATTTACGCCGTGTAGGTGAGTTTTTATGACACAGATGACGTGGTCTAACCGTGGGCTGACTCCAAAAGGGGCGCTCCCGTCCCCAGTTATATACCGGCACCTTCTGCCAGCTGTGCTGTTTGCCTGGACCCACTTTTTTTGGGGGGGGAGAGGTAATCTGCCAGTTTAGCTCCCTAAACCTGAGCTTCAGTACTGGTACGAGGAAACAGGCAGGAGGAGTGAGACGGGGGAGCACGGCCCCTCTGCACAGCAGCAGCCAGCTTAGCACAGATGTGTATTAAAACCGCACTTCCAGTGCACTCCACACCATTAAGAGGCCCAGCCTCTGAGTTTTTGTGCGCTACCCACCCCCCCTCAGCTTTTAAACAAGAGACTCGTCTCTAATTAAAGGTTAAATGCAAAGCTGCTTTTAAGAAATTGATTGAAAAACGTTCTCCTAGTACTCACAGCGGCTTTTATCTGAACATAAACCTCAGTTTATCAGAGTTAATCCTTTTAGTATGCACTTGTCTTACAAGAACAATTTTCTGTCATTTGGTCAAGGCAAAGGAATTCAGGAATTCTGTAAACTAACCCTCTCATCGCTTTGTTGCATTTTTGTTGCTATATTGGCAACATTCCTTCCAGTTTTAATTGGATTAAGCACATAGAAATTTAGTGAGTTGTACACCCAAGAGGATTCCAGCTACTTATTTGCTATTGTTAAAAACAAAAGGTCTAGCGAAGAATAAACCTAAATAAAACCAGAGGTAGTCTCCCGAAAGTAATGAAATCTTCTCGCTGCATTTGCTCAGGTAGTTAACGGGAAGACTGTCAGAATGACAGATGTTTTTCCAGATTTCCAAGGAAAAGTCATGCTAGTGCTAACCCCGACAACATTCCTTCCTCCACGAAGAAATGTCAGGATGGTATATGGTGGAAAAACACAAGTTGCTGCAAATATTTAATCCTCTCGCTTCTATGCATCTGAACGGGATTGCCTTCTACTGCTATAGGTTTCAACAGAAGAGCAGCCCCACTAATTAGTGAAAAAGCAAGCACAGAAAGATGAAATACCTGACCAATTTTTGATGCAAGGTGAAATTTAATGGGGAAACTGACGTAGTATATTTGAGCATCTTTTGAAAAAGCAGAAAAAATAACTACTTGGAATATAACAGAGTAATTTAACTTGCATACTAAGTAGTACACATTTTTACTGCTAATGGGATCCTCTGAATGTAATGGTTAATTCTAATCATAGTTAATATTTATTTCAACCGAACTCTTTTTGCGAGGGAATGGCACTTCAATAAAGATAAAATTGAATAGTGAAAAAGCCAAAGTGCAAGAGGAAGGTAAGAGAAAGACTACTAGGTTTCCGCATGCAGCCATCCAAACTGTCAGATGTGCAACTGCTGCAAGTTCCTCCAGTTCCCAGTTCTGATTTCCTTCATCCACTAAAGGGCGACTGCTGTTAACATGTCCTTTTTGTTGCTAGAAATTTTCTAATAATTTTAGCAGATATAAAAAAGCAACTACTCTACATTCTCATACAAATAAGCTCCTGCAATAAGGAAGAGCACTTATCTTTAATACAACCAGAAATAAATTAAAATGTTCTTTGTCTGAAAAATTCTAGTGTTATTAAGAAAGGTCTCATTTTTGAGCTTTAAACAACTTTTTGACAACACAATGAGATTAATAAGACATTGTCACTTAAGGCTTGTTGGTCTGCAGGAACTTTAGCTCTTTATTTCACTTCTGGCAGTATTTGGTAGTCTCAGTTTTAATGTAACAAGACACCTTTACCATATGCCAACAGGCCAGGATAGAATCAGATGGGACATGAGGAATCTTTTGAACTTAAATACAACTTCCAAATCCAAACCTAACTTTTGGTTCTTAATTATGGGACTGCCTACTTTTTTTTTTTTCTTTTATTTTTAAATACAAGTCAAAATTGCTTTTAAAAATCCTTGGTAAGACTGTGCTGAAAATTACACCTTTGTGTAAAGAAATCCAGAAAGGATGTGCAATTTTAATGAGGTATTTGGGCAACATATAAAGCATTTTTTAAAAGTAACAAAAGCAAATCAAAACAAACCACTACATTTTCTAAAGACAGAACGGGTGATTGATGCTGTACAGCTTACCATGGAGGCTAAGAGGTACTGTACACTGAATGGTATGCTGAGAAATGGTTCAGCTGGTGGATGTGCAACGCATTCGTTACGTCTGTTCATAGGGTTCCAATCCCACTTCCATCACCAACACAAAAAGCTGTGAATTTTCAGCTTCTAATAACACCATTATACTTGCAAGCTGCACCTCTGAAACTGCACCTGGGGTTCTCATGTCCTCCCACTCTGATATTAAAAATATTCTGCACATCAACTGTTATTATGCATGTAAAAACGACAGAAAGAGAAGCTTTCTCCACAGGCTTATGCTGACACCAACGCCCTTAGTCATTTTAATGCTATTGTAGCATGAGGATTTTTGTCCAGGCAATTGTAATCACCGAGAAAAACGTAACCTAAATGGCTGAGACCAGTTAAGCTGTGTGCACTCCGGCAAATTTTCTCGAAATGCATTTAAGAAATAATAAGGGTGTGAAAAGAATCACCTTTTCACAGTTATTCCCCATAATATCTTAAGTGCAGTTACAAAAAGCTGCCTTTGACAGTCTGCAGCTGTGCTCAGAACTGACTTTTGTTAGCCTGTTTCCACAGTCAGTCCCTGTTTCTGGAGGCCGTAACTTGTCAGTAAAAACTGAGTCTTAAATTAAGCATAGAGAGGGATTCTTAGGGCTGGGAGCAAAGAAAAACTGAAATCCTCTGGGATCGGTCTCTTTAACTTTCTGCTCCAGCTTGCTGGTTTTGGCACAGAATTGGTATGTGTCCAATGGCCAATTTCAGCACAGTGAAACGAGGTTCTTGCAGATATTGAAAATATTCTAAATAGTTTTCAATGTAATTTTTGAAATACCAGAAACTGAAGCAAAAGCAGACAAAGCAGTCTGCCCAAGCAAGTCAAACTGTCTTAATCTGCCCCTCCAGCAGAGTGACAAAACCCGAAGCTAATGGGAGCGCGTTAATGCGTCGTAGCTTATCTCGCTGACACTGCCCTTCTAGGTGGTCTACCCTGACACTACTATAAACAAAATCACCTATCTCACCTTATCTGATCGACTTCACAGACACAAACCGAAGCATCTAAATTAGGAGAAAGGCTGTGCCTAGGAGAAAGGCTGTGCCGTGCTCCTTCTTTTCAGTGGAGAGAGGCAACTTCAAACAGCAACTTGCACGGCCTGCTGTCCTCCCCTTAATTATTGACTATGAAATTAGCCTCAGGCAACTACTCTCTAGGTTAAGCCTCCAAAGCTAGGAAAGATAAACCTGGGCCACAGAGCAGATGAAGCTACAATGCACTCAGGTAAAGGCAAATGCAAACTGTCCCGCTCAGGAAGGACTAACGCACTGAGGGGATGGCTGCAGAAAATGCGCCTAGGGGCTGGCAAACCAAACAGGAGTCAACGATGTTGTAGCGCCTCAGAAATTAAAACAAGCCTGATGCAGACCCAGGGCGAGGCGAAGGGAAGGGACACACCAAACGGGGACAGGGGTGCACTTCAACTGGTGTGCCTGGTGTCTGGAAGTCCTGTGGAAATATGTAGTATTCATTCAGACACTAACTCTGGTAGGAAAAAAGGATGTATGGGGGCACATGCCAGAGAAATGCCACGTGCTGAAAATGAGGTGTAAAAATGCAGTTACTGGGGTCATAACAAATGAAAAGACATTTTCCTGTCTGTAGAAACAAACCCTGCCTTTTGCACCATGCAGCTCTTCAGGTAAGAAGGTAAAGACTCTCTTGTGCTTGTCTTGATCATGTACGTGTCCAAATACTTTGTGTTCTTAGGGTGTTTTCAAAGTACAAGCAGTTATGCCTTTGAGTATCTTTATTTTCTGTTTTGTACAAGAACATGGGAAAAGCATCCTCTTCTGTTCAGTGTTCAGCTCTGCCAGCGCTAGCTGGCTGTGCCCCAGAGTGGGGCTCCGTGCCCTGTGGTTAGCCCAGCAGGATGTCTTGCTGGTGTACCTGTGTGATTTCATCCTCCTCTCACAGTAACCAGGAAACTAAACTAACCGCGATTTCGTGATCTTCCATCTCTCCGCTTTCATGAGTGCCCCTCTCTGCGATAAACCTGGTCACCAGTGATGCTCCGTTCTTGCCAGACAGCACCCTGAAAACGGTAACAATGCGTAAAAGACATTAACTGTCAATGGATTTACATTGAACTTAATTAATGCTCCCTGAATTTGCATAAATTCTGATGTGCAGTCTCTATTAAAGGCTGCATCTGCCATGATAAAGAAGCCACAATACACAGTGCTTACGTAGGTGAACTGCGGCACCTCATGATGCTATATGATGCATTTAAGAAGTGCAGCACCGGTGGTGCTCAAAGAACTCCACGGTTCGCAAAGAAAACCACTTAATTCAAACAAAATGTTGTAAATGAACACTTTGGTATTACTACACATCTGTAATGAAAATAAATAGAAACCTCTTTCCTGTGCTACAAGCTTTTCACTTGCAGCACGACCAGAGAACAGACAGAATAGGCAGGATGTACGGCATAGAACATGTATTTTTCCTGTAACAAACATATTTAGGCTGAAGATATGTGACTTATGCTGTAATTCTAAGGCTTTTTGTATCATTCTGAGGTGGGATTTTTCCTCATAAACTCGTACAATAAACCATCACTTGGCTAATATTAATAACTTCTGTAGTTATTTGAAATTATTTATTTATTAAAGACAGTAATTTGTGTCCTGAAAGCAGAACACTCACGGAATTAGTCACTGCCTGGAAAACCTATGCTTACTTCTTAAGAATGTATTTCGGATTCCTTAAAAGTGTTTATGTAACATTAATTTGAGATCAAAGATAATTTGATTATTAGCGAGGGAAAACGCTGATTATGTTATTTAAGGATATACTGGCTCAGACCAAGTGCTAATATGACCTTAAAGAACTAGTTTCAACTAGTCAGATGGGAAGTATGTAGAGCTGATAGGAACACATTATCAATAATTTTTATTTATAGCTTGACCTTGAAATACACACTTTGGATATTCCATGAAAGTAAGAATATGCCTTTTTTTCCCCCTACAAAACATATTGTTCATAAACTGAATTTTAGATTGACTAGAGTAAAAATCCATCCTACCTCAGTTCAGAAAACTAATTTGTTACTAGTAGGAAAGAACCAAAAGTAATTTTGAAAAACAAATAGGGAAGGGAAATCCTGACTCCAGGGAAGCTGGTTTAGTTCTATCAGTAACTTAAATGCACCGTTGATTTAATGTAGGCAAGCCAAATATGAGCAAAGTGTCAAAGAATGCGGAAGAAAACCGCATATACCTTAATTACTGGAAAAAAGGAAGGCTGAGTATGTTATTTTACTGTGAATTATTATGTGTTTATTATATATTTTGTATTATTACACGCACACATTATAGAATCATACTGTGAATGCTTTTATTTCATAAAACAGGACAACAGCTGAAGCAAGCTTTTATGATGAGTCAGTTGATCCGGTGTCCTCTCTCACGTGTCCCCACATCCTTGTGGCTGTCCATGAGAGAATGTGGGACTGCAGTTCTGCAAAAGAAAATGGCCATCAGTCCCTATCTATAAAACTTGTTTCTACAATTAGTTCAAACAGATGAAAATCCCACACACAAACCACCTATTCTTTCCAAATGGGTTCCTCCAAAGCCGTGTCATTACCTATAAATAACCATTATCATGTGAAATCTAAACCTTTCTGCCAGTAAGCAAGTACTTAGAACAACATGTTAGGCAAAATTAAATCACATGAATCATTTTGCAAAATCTGATTTTTAAGTTGGTACTTCATATATTATTCAAAGAACAGAGATGTTCCCTTACCTATCATGCTACATTTAGGGGGCTCTTTATGATGGAGAAATAGAGAGATGGAAGGCTGGGAAAAAGGCAGCTGCAGGGAGAGACAAAGGAGGCTTAATCCTGAGGAACGAACCAAAGTTTAGTCCTAACTGTCCTGTAGCTAATGTGACGTGCTACGTACATGGCCACGGAACAGATCACCTCACGCATTATTCTGTTTCTGCCTTAAACTCCAATTCCCAGAACTGGGTGGTTTGCCAGGAATCTCATTTTTTACCTTAACAAAAATCACGCGGTTTTACCTCTTTTATCTTGCAAAAAACCCCGCGCCTCCACACTCTAAAAAAAATGAACAGCAAGGATTCAAATGCAAACACAAACTCCCCCGTGTATTGCTTTCGACTGATCAATGCATTTTAAACACAACCGCCTTTCCACGTGCGATTTTCGAGCAGCGGCTCAGGCCCGGCGTTCCAGGCCGCGCCGCACCCACCGCTGCCCGGCTGCCTGGGGCCGCAGCCGCACGCATGGGATGCCGCCCGGGGGAGGCCGCTGCCCCCCAGCCAGGCTCCCCCGGCCCTCAGGGCACAGCCCGGGGGGACCGACAGCTGAGCTAACGCGGGCA
>VWZZ01007292.1:481065-560232 GCA_013399095.1 Psophia crepitans | reverse complement strand
GCCTGCCTCCCCGGCCCCACCGGCTGCCTCCCCGGCCCCGCCGCCGGTCGCGCCTTCCCTGCCTGCTACCAAATACCGGTGGCGGTGACGAGAAAATATTTATAGGTTTATGGCTAGCTATCGTTGCGGTTATCTTTTTAGCGTTGGTTGTAATGCCGGCGGTGAGCTCATTGGCGTTTATTTCCAGAGCCGGTGAATTATTTCGTTCTCTGTAATTTTTAAGCTAGGATTGTTTTCTAGCTTTTTAGCTTGGGCTTTCTTTGAAGGGTCTAAGTTTCCTGTGGGGTTGCCAAAAGCTGTAGTGACTTTACTGAAATAATGAACATGCACTGCAGTGTTTTATTTGGGATACTAAGCTATTTCTCCCTTCAACTATTAAGACTTGGCAATCCACCTAGAAAGATACAAAGATCCTCGGCTTTTTCATTTCCACGGTATTGTTCCCTGCCCACATTACATCAGTCACGACATGAACTATACTGTATTTTGTTTCATCTGGTTGTGTTGGAAATACTGCAGAAAGGGTCATTAAAATTATCAGGACAAAAGGTAGATTTTCCTTGTGACTGCTGCCCTAAATTTCTGAATATGGATTAATATGGTTTCCCAGCAAACAGTGATAAAATTGCATTCTGGCGGAAGTCTCTGGAGAAAATTTTGAATTACACTGGAAAGCAAGTGTTTTGGGGGGAAGTCAGCCGGTTTTGGCTTCTAGGGATTTCCTATAATGTCTAGATTGAAACATCCGTTCCAGTACTCTGAAGTATGTTGTCCTTACAGATGTTGTCTTCACTCGTTATACATGTAATGGCCATTTTTTTGCTGTTTAATTTTTTTTTTTTGGGTATCTTATTGAGTTATTCTGCTTTTTCTTGACTTGTTCTGCTTCATATATGATCTGTAGAAAATATGAAGCTGCGAGTCTGTCTTGGCTTTGTCCCTGGTTTGGTAGTAGTGAAGCTCTGTGTGTGTGCATGGTGCATGTGTGTGTTTGGGAAGGAAGAATCCACAAAATACTGTGTTAACAACCAGGAATTTGGATGCATATGGAAATGACTGTTAGTAAGCAAACGAAGGTGAACATATGCTGATGACCGATCCTTCTCCATGTATGAATGTAATAATTCATGAAAACTTTGTTTTTATGACAAATTAGTTTTCCTTTTGTACTACTTCGTCTGAATTGTACTTGGTGATGGCGAACTTTCCATACGTGTAAGTTGTCTTGGAAGTCGAACCTCTTTTAGTGCATTTTGCCCTGCAGAAAGGAGAGAAGAGTCTCTCTTGTTTGAAGCCTTCATGGCCTTCTGGGAAAAGGAATAGGCAGAATGGTCAAGGTGATACATTGTATTTATTCCTTCTCTCTGTGGCTTCCAGAGCAGGTGACGCATGAAGTGTATACAAGCTTATCAAATTAAATGTGATGTTGACATTTGAGTATTTTTTTTCCCCAACTTTCAAGCTTCTCAATAGATTCCTTGTTTTCTGACCAATATGCTGTAGGTATATTAGAGTGACTCACAGGGAGAGGTGCTTGAATAACTTATAAAAAACTGAAGCTACTTGGTCAAGCACACATGTAGTTATTTCCTTTGAGTAAACCAGAGAAATAGCTTATGCATTAATGAAAGGGAATTAGGATATTTAAGTGAGAAAGTCTTTGCTAATATTGGCCAGCTGATTAGAGTACAGCTATGTTTTGCTGTCTTTACCTTTTTTCTTTATTTCCATGATGTCTCCTACAGATAATAGGATGTGAGTGTCTACCAGACCTGCAATCACAGTCTGGGGTAAACGGTGGACTATTTATGACTATGACTGCTTCTATGACTAGAAGCATCACCAGTGACACTAATGATTCTATGTAACTTCTGAACTTAATGTCACCTTGCAAGTCTCCTGGAAGTCTCTTAGTATTCCAGTTCCATTGCTGTGCAGAGAGGTCTGAACCCTTACCAGTCTGTCGTTTTCAGTCTTCTGCTTGGGCTAGCTCTGAGCGATAGGAATAAAACTGGAGATGTGTGTTAGTAAACGCAAGAAGCCACTATGTACAGCCTGCGTTTTAAAGTTAACACACTTTTGGCAAATTTTCTTAAAGTAAGGTCTTGAAAATTACATTCCTACTTATAGATCAATTACAAGTGAAATGATTTGCACATAAGACATCTTAGGCTTATCCTTTCAGCGAGGAGGTATTTTACATGGGAAACACAGGTGTGGGGCAAATGCATGCTACATTAGACATCACATTTAATTGTGGCAATGCTAAGCCAGCAAATATTTATCTCTCTTAGTATATTAAGTGAAATTTTGGTTTAATATTTTGTAAAAGTTTCACTAAATGGGTTCAAAATGGGTGGTGTGTTGCTTTTGTAAAGCTTAAACAAAGCTGTGCTGGAGATGACCTCAAGAATTCTGGTCTGCTGTCAGCCCCAGGAAGGATAAATTGTACTTACAGTATTATTAGTAGATGTTTGTCTAATCTGTTTGCTTAATCTGTTTTTTAAGATATAGTCATATGAGATGCAGTGAACTGACATAACTCATGATTGCTGAAGGTTAAAGTCCTGACATGGGGCATGTGTTATTACTATTTCCTTTATGCCATCTCTGATGCTCCTCAGGCGTTTGCTGATTCAGTTCACTAAAACAGCAGAAAACTAATACAAGCAGGAACTGGCTAAGCTGTCTGCCATCTCTTTGAATAAACCAGGCTTAGTGAAGTTTGCCAGAACTGATACAAAGGAAAGGATGGTACCACTAGGCTTGTGAAACTCACAAAAGGCTCTGATAATAGAAATTATGCAATCTTACTAGGCAACTTAACTGTTGTTAATAGTGCTTAACTGTTCTTGTCATGAGAGCTCTATCCTAATACTGAATTTAGATCTTCTTTGTGGTGATTTACATCTGTTACTGTCCCCAGTAAATATGGATAAAAACTTATTTCTTTTCTCTTTGTATTTTTTTCTTATGTATGAATTATTTACCTGTAATCTGCTCTTCTTCAATTTCAGAGTATTAACAACAAAAGTAGTAAAAGTGTTACCTGTTACCTGGAGGTTATTTGTGATACTTACTTTTCAAGTTCAGTCAAATGAAGAGCTGCTATTGTATGGGTTTATACAATTGCTGGAGTTAATAAATGTCTTTGGACACAAATAATTTTAAATGCTAGCGTTAAAAGCTGTTTTTTAAGGTCACTTGAATGGGTAACTGTTGAAATGACTAGGACATTTCACACTGGTGAGATTTGGATTTAGGCTCACTGCGAGATCAAGTGGATGTTAAGTAGTACCTTGGATCATATGTTTAGGGTGTTCATTTCAAATGTTACAAATTTATGGTTTTTAAATTATAGTTGAGCTTTCAGATTACAATTTTGGATTTTTTGCCTCATCTGGTTTTTAACTTGTGTTGTCAATAGTAGTACAAATAGTAGTAAAAAAAGAATTTCTCAAACTGCCTGTACTTACTTAGTATGAAAAATTTTAGTCTGGTGTTTGTTTTTTTTTTTAAATGAATAAGGGTTTATAATGAAAACCACTTTACAATGTAGCTGTGAGCGCTTTTAGCTTGTGTCCTGTGTTGCACTGCAGTGCCCTCCCCCCCCAGCTGAATTTACATAAACGTATCACAAATGAGTAAGACAACTTTGACCTTTGACTCATGTCTATCCTTCTGCCTTGTAACTGGTTCTGCACTCTCTTCAGTGCCTCCAAAAATGGCATCAGTGGTGTCTAGTAGCAGAGTCTGAATAGGTGTAAAGATCCGTTTTTGGTCTTTCTGTCCTTAAATGTTTGCAAGTGATGATGGTAAAGAAAGATTTCTCCTAAGGATGAAACTGTATGGAGAGGGAATGGAGCAAATAATAGAAGACTTCATTTGAATCTCAGAAACATAGGTATCAAGTCTCTACCTGAAGTATCAAGTATTACTGTAGCAGGCAGCACCATGCATTGCTACCTGGTATTTGATAACCTAGTTCATGATGCCTCTTTATTGCATGTCCATTTCATGCATTTAAGTAATACAGCATCGTGCTTTGAACTCTCCATGTTATATACACCTGAATAGTAGGCTGCAGATCATGTACCTGGAATCCTAGATTTGACATAAAGAGGATGCAGTGGAGGGGGGAAAGTCGCTAGGAGAGCTGGAAGTGCACTGCACTGGTGGAGCCTTCAGTGAAAGGTACCCTCTTCCTCTGAAAAATGTGTTGCCCAACATCAACCAGCTGCTTTGGCCACCTTTTGCTGTGTAACTCCTCTTTTCAGTGTTTGTCACCTGATGTGATCCAGACATGTTTCACTCTGCATGTACAAGTTATAAAACGTACTCGAGAGGTATATTTTTATGGTCTGAATGTAGGCATTGGTCTTTAATCCCACAGTTGCACCTTTTTGCTGGGAGAAGTGTTGGCATGACCTATTTTTTCCCTTGCAGCTGCTCATTTCTGCTCCTGTGTTTTCCTCTTAGTTGTGTCAACCTTTTTTTTTTAATATCAGGTTATTTTTCAGCCCTGGCTGATTCATAGTACAGTTTCACAAATGATCGTGCCTGTTAGTAAAGAGGAAGCAGTATACCACAATTCTAGACCAAGATTAACGAGCAGTGGGGAGACAAGGAATGCCTTAGGTTGGCCCTGCTATTGAATGTGGCGCCTTACCCTCAACCTCTTTCTTTCATCATCTACTGTTTTTCATAACTTTTCTTTTATACCTTTCTAATTCTCTCCATCAGTGTTTCTCAGTTGCTTCCTCTTTTATTAGCTTTCTCCTGCCGTTTCCCATATCTCTGCTTCATGAATAATTAACAAGTTAAAATAATGAAATAATTTTCATTATGTGATTCCTAGCCTCTGGAATTAATTCTGTGTGTTACTGCTATGCCTGCCATTCCCTTCATCTTGTATTTATTGTGTCTGGTTGCTGAGATTGCATCTATTCATATGAGAGGCAGAGACTGACTCTGCGTACAGCACAGACAAGTTCTGATTGGGGATTTCATGCACTACAGTAATTTCATGTGGCAGTTTGTTTTTAAAATGTTCTGAGTTTTATGACCAATTAACTCTTTCATGTGTTGTAGTGTAAAGCAACGTTGGTACTTTCATTCTGCAAAAGGTCATAGCAGCTTATTTTGTGGCCTATAATTGCCTGTGTAGGATCCAAGCAGAATAATAGTTTAAAGTCCCCATTAATTAGACCGTCTTAAGTCACCAGAAGTCAATTCTTTGGCCAGATTGTGTAATAGTATGTTTTGTGCTTTGTATGAACCTCAATTTTCTGATGCTATCTCTAAAGAGAAATTGGTTTGAAAAGAGAGATTGTAGCTATGTGCCCCTTAAGTTGTGAAATACTGAATTTTAACCACAAAACAATTTTACAAAAAGCTGTCACTAGCATAAGAATATTTGATATTTTATATGAACTAGTAATGTAGTAATGTAATGCAAATACAGCTTGTTGGAAATAGTGTTTTGTATGGGATGTCTGTTTCAGCAGCTTTTCTTTTAAAAAACCCCTGTATTTACTAAGTCAGTCTGGTTTGGGGTTTTTTTTAGGTTTGGGAAAAGCAACAGTATCCAAATTGAGTTAATTCTGAGTCAGTATGGTAACATGCTCAGTTGTGATGTAAAATAAGTATCATAAAAATCATGTAATTTTCTGACATTTCTGTTCTGCTGTTTCGGCATGTGGAAAATAATACTGAGGGCATCTGCAATTGAATCCTTCTTTCAATTCTTTTCTGCAAAGCCTGAGAGGGGAAGAAAAACCCTGGTAATAATTAGAATGGTGATTTGTTAGAACAGTTCTCCGTCATGTCAGTGACCATTGGCGTGTTGTTTTCTTGCGTTTCCTTCATCACTCAGCGTCTGCAAGTTTCCACTGGTTTTCTGCTAAAATTGTAGGTTTCTGAACATACACAGTCATTTTCTAGCGTAGAGGATCTCCAGATTCATGGCTGTATTTCCAGGTTCTGCCATGTTCTGTCTCTCATATGAAGCACCTCGGATTGGAGTAAACCTGTTGTATTTGTCTGTCTGAAATTCACTGAATCTGCATGGAAATAGTGAGTAATTTGGCAGCTCAAATTAGATTCTTTTTTTTCCCCAGAAGTGTAAAACCAAGGTACTTGATTGTCCTTTAGTGTGTAAATATTTCTTAACACAAATGAATAGTTTCCACGTGTGAAATTGTACATTTGGGTGTCTAAGATACATGATTTTGTGTCTCATGCTATGATTAAAGGAATGTCCTTTCCTTGTAAAAATTAAATATCCTTCCTCTGTAAATGAAGAACTGAGGATGGACATACTTGAACTTGAAGAGTTTTATCTTAGTCTTGGAAATCATACTAAATAATGTATTTGGTGCAAATAGTCCTTTGTGTGCATTTGTAGCTAAAAGAAATACTCAATTCCACTTGAGAAAATACTTTTGCATAAGCAAATACAAATGCTTGGGGTGTGTATGCACATGCACGTAGGGTCTTAGAGGAAGACCTTCCTCTGTCTGGGACTAGGAATTGAATGTAAACCTCTCAAATTCATGTTCAGTGTTATGCACAGAAATCCTCACAGGAGAACTTGGAAGAGTTTGTGTTCCATTAGATGTGAAGTTTTCCTCAGTTTGTTCTGATTATGTCATTAACAAGTGACTGCAGTGTAAATAAGCACCCCATGTAATCCAGCAAGGCAGCCTGCCAAAGACGAAGTATTTTATTATAAAAATGCAGTTCTGGAAAACTGGATTTGAGGGTTAGTTGGGGAATTGTTGCTTTGTATTTTTGCATCCTAGGTGTATAGTAAGGAATTTGTAGCCAAATGTTTTGTTTTCTTTCTCGTCAAAAATAAATTTGTGGCTGTTATCTCACCTTCCCTGCCCTCCTCCCTTCTGTACTTTGTGAATTTTTTATTTCTGTTGCAGCAGTCTAACTCCTGTTTTCCTCCCACTTGCCTCTGTTTTGTACACCTGTGATACGGCAATCTGATTTATTATCTTCCTGACCACACTCCCACAATAAATATAATTAAAGAGATTCCTGGAGTCTGCTTTTCGTTGCAAAGGTAGAGGGCAAATTCTTTTCTCAGCTGCTAACTGAAAGGGTGTAGGAGCCAGAATTTGCAGCAGGCCCTCCTTTTCTGCCTGCCTGAGCATCAGAAAGAGTATACTGCAACAAGAATTATGAGATAGCTCTGTATTAGCAGAAGATGTTACTGTTTCTCTCACTCCTTGCTACCAGAGGAGATATGTAGAGAGAAAGAGGCTATTTCCTCTACCAGTGATTTTTTTTTTTTCCCATAGCAGATAGAGCTGGAGGCTACTCTGATTAGTAAAATTGGATATTTATTACATGTGAAATACAACCTGTTTCCCACTTCAGGGCAAGGGGTCAAGTCTATCTCAAAGGGAGAAAAAGCCACAGGAAAAGATACATGAATCTGGTCCAAGGCTGTGAGCGAAAAGGTGATAATGGGAAGCTTGAGACTTCAGTAGGTGGACGAGCCTTGGCATAGAAGTTCAGCATCTCTGTGTGCAGTCTGTCTGATGTGGTGGTTCTTAGTGGTCTTAGAAATTGAGGTATGGTGTTGGGATGCTGACAAGCAAGTGATTAACTTGGTTATACATCTAGGTGAGAAAAAGTTAACACTTCAAAAAAAATTATTTTTAATAGTATAATCTGGCAGTGGAGGGATCAGAGCTGTCATGGCAGGAGTGGTGCTGGCCTGTGTTATTTCTTGCTTTATATTTGTAGCTAATAAGCTTCATGTATTGATGTTGCAGTTGTCAGTGTGCTTAGGAGGTTTCGCATTTAGTCAAGCATGAACTAGGGCTTCTGGTTTTTATTTACCTTTTCAGTAAAGTTCCTGTGCAACAGTAATCTGAAATGTGTACGTATGGTGGTGGGGCCCTGCCTCAGCTTCTCCTTTGGAATGGTAAAGGCCTTCAGCCAGTTTTCAGAAAGCCTGGAGTACTTTATTTTTGTTGATTGTCTGTGGAATTTTAGACTTTAGATTTCAGCAACTGCTTTCTGGTATTGCACAAAGAAAAAGCCATACAATTTCTGGTACAGCTGCAGATGTGGTGTGAGCTGCTAAATACAAAATGTCTATGCATGGAAGTAAAGGTGAGGAGTTTTCTTTGATGTTTTTGCTTATTATGAGAGATCTAGAGAGTAACTTCATGGAGTTTTGTTCTGTCATTTCTTCCATTGGAAAGTCTGAGCTGTATTTCCTTTAGCATGGTGTTAGTAGGAATTTCTGTGCTTTTCACTGGACTTCATGTATTTAATCGGCTTTTCTTAGCTTGTTTTCAGTGGGACAAAATAAACTGATTACGTCTTTGTCCAGATAAAACTTCTAGCATTTAGCCCACAAATTGACGGAGTGAATGGCAGAACATTATTTATTGTCTGATTATTTTTTTAAAAAAGGAAAAAACTCAAAGTGAACTTGAGCTTTTTACCTTGATAATCACATAATGTCCCAAATACTTAAAAAAAAAAAAAGTCTCCCTCTCAATTATTTTCCCCCTTTCAAAAAGGGTACTGATTTTCTGCTGAATATAGTCACCCTACTTACATCTTTGTCACTTCAGATTATAGTGAGAATTTTGCAACCTACCATAAATGAAGACTAGAAGTTAAACATAGCAAATGGCAGGTACTAAATTCCTTAAGTTTTGTGTGCAGGGAATGCGTTGGAATAGTACTCGGTGGCCTGTATTGAGTTCTAGGGTTTTCTGTGGAGGATGAAGCCATTCTCCTCTTAAAGAGTGAGTAGTTGAAGCTACAGTCACTTTCATAGAATCATGCAATGGTTTGGGTTGGAAGGGACCTTAAAGATCATCTAGTTCCAACCGCCCTGCCATAGGCAGGGACACCCTCAGCTAGACCAGGTTGCCCAAAGCCCCATCCAACCTGGCCTTGAACATCTCCAGGGATGGGACCTCCACAGCTTCTCTGGGCAACCTGTTCCAGTGCCTCACCATCCTCACAGTGAGGAATTTCTTCCTAATGTCTAATCTAAATATTCTCTCCTTTGAAACCATTGTCCCTGGTCCTGTCATTATCTACCTGAGTAGAGAGTCCCTCTCCATCCTTTTTGTAAGACCTCTTTAAGTATTGAAAGGCTGCAGTTAGGTCTCCCTGAGCCTTTTTTTCTCCAGGCTGAACATCCCCAGCTTGGGGGGGTTCTTTTTTGGTGTTTTTCATGTGATACTGTGATGTTATCTCTGCCACTGCCTTCCAGGTTAAGTTCAGGCCAGAAGGGATATTTTCTGTCTTAAGAGGCCCATTGGTTAAAATTCTTCACCTACCACCTTTTTATACAACAGAATGTCAGTGAAACAATCTGCTGTGCACTACAAGGCTAATCCATTTTCGCAAGCTTTTTAGGAAAGATAATGTGAGAGGATTAGACGAGAAGTTATTATTTGTGACTGGTTGACTAAGTAGGAAAGACTATTAAGACTAATGAAGTTTAAGGCTTTTCCTTATCTTTAATACTATTGTATTCATATGAGAGCCTAGGAAAGAGTGTGTATATCTTAAAAAAATCCGATTGTATTGAAACATTGAAAATTTGGGAGCCAGGAGGTCAAATTCTTCTCCCATGCTGAATGTGGCAGAGGGTCTGGTTAGGGTAGGAGGAGGCAAAGCCAGGTAGGCTAAAGCATACATATTAAGCTTGTTTCTTAATGTTAACAAGACACATTTCAGGAGGCCCTTCTTCTGATGCTCCTTATATGAAGATTGTTCAGGTTCCGTACAATGGCTTCTGCATTTAATGTGACATAAAATATAGGAGGGCAGTGTCTTTAATTCTGTCTTGTTTGACACTCTGTGATGCTACTCTTACTGCATGGAGAGGCATAGTGATTGATTATTGTTGACTGGAGCCATAGTTTTGTTACTAATATTGATTTAAAAGGAAATTATTCTTTTTCAGAGAAGGGTGTTATTTAATGTCTGCAGTCATAGTTCCAAGATGCTTTTGGTGTTACATGTAAGCAATACTTCTTGTGCTGTAATTGCTTTTAGCTGCATGTCTTTACTCCTCCTCTTGTGCTCCGACCCTGCAGAAAGCCAGTTTACCGAGCTACAGCAGCAGAAAGCCCTTTCCTTTCTGTAGCAGTAACTTTCTGCTGATGTGCCTCCTGGCTTTCTGCGGGATCCGAGGAGCGTTGGTGCAAGGGAAGGAGCAGGGACGTGCAGTCGGAAGCAGCACAGTGTGTGGCAACACTGACTCAAGTTGTTTCCGATACAGTTGGAGGAATGTCCAGAACAGCTGACAACTGTGTGGAATTGTTCCACTTTCTCCCCAAACAAGAGTGGGCTGAATAATTCCCTGGTGTTATTCAAATTAACGAATGCACTGTATTCTGCTATTCAGTATTCTTGAAAAAGCGTTGTGCATCCTGTGTCTTTTATATATCAGTGTTCAAAATCTGTAATTTCATCTTTATTAGATGAGTCCCTGCTTCTGTATTTTTCAGATATTAGATAGATTTGACTTGGGAAAAAAAAGTCTTAAAAGGGTTGTTGTTAATGTACTTTATTGAGCATTGGTTCAAAGATTAAGTCAAAAGAATCTGTATTTCTTCCTGTCTATTTTTTTTTAACTGTAAAATATCCAATTTGGAAATTTGGGTTAATAGACTTCAAAATAGGAAATTTTGATATTTTTTTTTTCCTCGGGTATGAATAGTATGTTTAGAAATAATGTACAAATGAAAGGTTATTTTCATGTGAAACTGAAAGTGTCTTTCCTTTTTCCATTTTTTACTGAACAATAGCTATGGTTGTTACAGTTTGTAAATGAAATGTGTCAGAACATGAAGATCAGTCCTGCCTTTGGTCTTTAGAGAATTGCATAGAATACTTAAAAGGCTTGCTACTGTGTATATATGGAGGTGTGTGTGTATATACATGTGTATGTATATATATGAAAATAAATATATATATATGTGAAAATGCAGTAACTGAATAAGGGTATGGTGGGTGTTGCACAGATTCAGAAACTAGAAAAAAAACAGGATTCATTGTCCCATTTTCTGCCATGTTGTCCTCTGCTGGGCAAGTCCCAGGACAAAATCCTCTCTTAAATATATAAATATTTGGAAGATTTGTTGCCTTCATTTGATCTTTCTAAGCAGGAAGTTTATACTTACTAGATTGCTAGCCTTTATCATTTACAGTAAGGTTTTAGAAGCACTTGAGTCAGGATGAACAATGGACAGACATTACTTTTACCCTGTTGTAATTGCTTCAGGATGATGTCAGGTAACTGTTGGGCTTGTTCTTTTTAGGTTTTGGTGGGGTTTTTTTATTTTTTCTTCATTCCATCCTTCCTCCAGATACCTAGTTGTTAGGTATCTCCTTCAAACTTTGTAGAGCTTGCCCTGATCATGTCTTAAGCCAAGGACGGTCGTACCGTAATAGCTGTTCTCTGTGTTACTGAGTTGCCAAGTCAAACAAGCTTGGATTGACTGAGTACATGTGTGCACAGTTGTTCAGCCATCCGTTTCTGCTGAATTTAGTAGAGCACACAGTATGCTGATTATGTTGATTGGCAGAATTATTTTCAATCCCAGCCTGAAGTGCATCCAGCTCTGTGGAGGTATTTATGAGTGGGTTCATTAGGAGCCTATGTGGAACCCCAGCCCTGTCCTGGAAGTGCCTTGGGGGACCTCGGATACCATATGCCCGTCTGCCCAGTGCAGCACCTTGAGAACATTCCTGGGAACCTTCAACATACAGAAGATAAGATAGGCTATACTGCTGATACATTTGCTGGATCATCACAGAAGAGAAGAAGCTGTGGCAATAAATGTATTGGCTTCCATTTCATGCATGCTGACATTTGTGAGAAGAGAATTGATCGGCAGCAGATGATTGTTCTGCAGATGAAGTAAAACTTGAGGATGGAAAATGATGTGCATGGGCATCCTTTCTTAGTAGCTCTTCATGTTTGCTGTAGAAGATGCCATGTAAAGGTCTTACCTGAAGTTTCCGTTGTAATACCAGTGAGAGTAAAGAACAAGGACTGACTCAAGGCACTGTATGAGAGTTGTGCCACCACTGCCTTCTGTGGTTTGTCCTCCTGTGGAGAAAGCAAAGACCAAATAATTTGTGTGAAGTGCTTGGTGACAGAATATTACCTCTGCATTCTGTGAGATTGTTTTGAAAACAATATGATTTTGTTGAATGCATGCTTTGATCCCTATCTCTTTCATCTGTTGTATTGTCTCATCTCTACTCCCCAGATGATGTGGCATTGCTTTCTTCACATTCCTGCATGGTGGCCCAGGCCCAGGTACAGCCTCTTAAACCCTCTGTGAAAGGTTCAGATGTCTTTATGGGGCCCAGTACTTCACTTCACTCCAAAAGTGCCAGTGGAAATGAGTTTGGTAAATAAAGGAAATTGATCTATTACAGAAATATGGATTATTTTTTGTAGTAATATACACTAAAGTTTTAAGCACGTCTCTGCTTTTTATGAATTCCACTGACTTCATTGTTTTGGGAAAAAGGAAGCCGCTCTGATTAAGACAAAGCTGTGGGCTTGTAGGGCTTCCATGGGTGCCTAGGTTTGTGTGTGCTGTCATGTGGTGGTGTATGCTTTCATTCCCGCTTCTCATGAAGCGATATTCTTTGGTGGCTATGGGCTGTGACACCAGTTCTCTGCAGGGGATGAGAAACAGATCGTGCTGCAGAGTACGGCAGCGCCTACACAATATACAGGGAGGCCTCCAGTGAGGCAATAGTTGCTGAGTTACGGTTTCCAACATTGAGCTTGCTTCACAGTCTCCTCTTCAGTGTCTTTGTTTCAATTTTCTCACCCTTGCTGTAACCAGATAGTGGCTTTCAGCACTGCCAGAGCAGTGAGACATCTCTTACTGTTTTGCTGCAGTGGTCTTTTAAGACTCTCCTGGAGCCTCACGAGTATGTGAACTGCTTCATGTCAATCTGATCAGCAGTATTGTCTCACAGATGATAGAATTATCTGTGCTTTCAGTTTGAGCCCCCTGTGCTGCTGCTTTGCCTCATAATTCCAGCAGATCCAGGACTGCTGCCTGCATGCAACTGGGATAAAGGGGCTGCATTTGAGGTGTGCTTAGCACGTAATTCACCAGCAGGTTCAGCCTCTGGATTACAGGCTGGCTTTGGGTGGGCACAGGATGCAATACTGCGTGTAAGATCTTGTGCTGTAACTATGGAGTGACAGCGTCTTTTGGAGCATGGTTGTTAAAGCGCTCAGTAATTGGGGAAGAGAGGTAGCTCTTGGTTCAAGTTGAAGTGACTTAGCTTGAAAAAGGAAGGACACGGGTAAAGAGAATCCTGGTTTTGGAAATAAGCCTGATTTTGTTGAGCATTCAGATGGAGAATATGGCTACAGTTCCTAATTTTGGCAGGTTTTTCTGAAACCTTGCTCTTCCTTTGACTGCTTGGAGTCTTCTGAATATCCAAGTCAACTAGTAAGAGTATAGACCTGAAACAGTTGCTAAAGGGGGACTGTGAAATGTTCTTTTGTCCTTAGTCCACAATTTAGCAATTGGAAAGGGTTTGATATAAGCACCAAAGCAATGATATCTGGAGGACTAATAAGGAAGCTATTAATGTGGGTTAATTAGACCCATAACAAACTGAAATAATGCAAAGTTAGGTTTCATCCCATGAACAAACTGACCTGGCAAAAAAAAAATAAATCATCTTATATGCAGGCAAAGGTATGAACATCCTATTGGTGGAGTGCTTTTTAAAATACCTTCTTTTTTATATTCAGTCCCAGGCATCCTGCAGGTTTTTACTATTTGATCAGTCCATGGTCCTACACTTTCTAGTTCAGGAGAAAGAAACATATTAATGCACTCACAATGTAATGTTTGGGTTCAAGAAAGGAGATTTGCAGTTCTGAAGGGAGATGAAGTGTTTGTGTAGTTAAAATAGATGTTTAGTGAAGTGATTATGTTGTTTAGTTTTGTAGTGTGCAGGTGTACATATTATGTGAGTTTTACCTGACCTAAATACCTTTTTTCCAGTTTGCAGTTCTGAACTAGATTCATGTGTTCTAGCTAGTTACACTTAACTGGCTGAAATGTGCAAGGATTGCCTGCATTTTAAATCCTTAAGGTTAAAATAAAATCAGAAATCAAAATACTGTTAAACAGCTGAGGAATTTTACAAGGACTATAGGTCAGATAAGGGACTTTGTCATCTCTGCCCTCACAGCAGTGATCTCTGGTGTCCTGTGTGATCTGGTTGAAAGGTGCTGTTGAAACATCCATCTTCTGCAGCCTTTCTGATCCCATCTCAGCTGTGCACATACACAGAACTGTATCTCTTCACTTTATCTGGTTTTGGAATCTTTCCTCCTTCATAAATTCCCTTTCCAAGTCTTACAGGCTCTTCTGTCTACCAGAGAGTTTGGTAGTTTTACTCTCCTTTTGAGGGGAGGAGGGACTCATGCTTAGGGGTGAAGGGTCTGGTCAGTCTGTAATCCTTCACCCTGCTGATCAAGACAGAGCAGGGTTGAGAATGAAGACGTAAATATACATAAATATTCTGAGGTCTGATGGTGCAAGCTGAGCCCTAGGACCAGTAATACAGAATTACTGGTGCAGATACAGTAGTAGGCATTAGTGCGAGACTCCTTGGTGTTGCTTCTACTTTCAATTGCAGTGTCACTCTTGTAATAATATATATTTTCATTAAATGAAATTGATGCATTTATGCTTATTTGTGAAAAATTACTCTGTGAGACAAGGACATGTCTTTCATAATAGCTTTTTAATCCTAGATCTCCAACACTTATGCCTCCAACAACAGTCATGAGATACTCTGATTACTGGGCATGGCTTTTTGTTATGGAGAGCAACATGGTGATTTCTACCTCTTTAATTGCGGAAAGGAATCTCTGGTTGGTAGGCTTTAAAATAAAATGTTTTCCTAGTATTTCATTGGACATTAAAATTACTGCTAAGGGAACAGCGTTTGCCTTTCTTTAATGTTCACCTTTGAGTACATTTCAGGTATAAAATATCAAATGTTTCTGGTTTTAATAGATGTTTCTGGTTCTGCTAAGGGGAGACTGAAGGACTGCCAAGCTGCTTGCTTTTAAAATTCTCAAGCAGTGTTTGAATGAAGCTAGCTAGTGGACAGACCTATAAGGCCTATGCTTGGTAATTAATGCTGACTTCATCACACTGTGAAAACTCCAGTAATTGGTCCTTCATACTCAAAATATGGAGCACGTAGACATTTGCATTTTCTACTGTCTCATCTAGGAAGAATGCATTTATTTTTTTTACCTCAACTTTAGCTGGAATTCATTTTCTGTCATCAAGCAAATATGTAGTGTTTAGGAGTGTGAACTGTGCTTTTTGGTGTTAAATACACAGAGGTAAAATATTTCAACAGTAGTGTGAAGGGGAAAATAAGCTATTTGAATGTGTAAAACTAGCAGGAAAGATGGGTAAAATGCATAGCAGAGCCTCTAATTTAAAAGGAAGAAAAATTGGAAGAATGTTCTTGTGTAAGAAGAATGTTCTTGTGTAAATTTTTCAAATATTTGAGATAGGAGTTCCTATATAGTGGTATTCAAGAACTATGCATGCTTTGGTCTTGTCCTTTGATTTCTAGTAAGGGTACAAAAGGTGGCCCAAGTACAGCGATCTGCTGGTTTCTGTGGTAAAGGGACAAATGAGATCATTCATTCTCTCTCAGGCACACCTGCATAGGCACGCAATTCAACAAGAAATAAAGGCATCTAAAAATGTTTTGTGTGGATGGACAAGCTTTGGAATGAAGAATTTTCAGGTTTGCTACTTTAAGTTGTCCAGCAGTCACAGACCAAATTATGGCAAAAAGATGCCTTCTTGAAGACGATTAAGAAGTTTTCAGTATTGTAAGAGCAGCTCTTGAGGCCATGGGGCACAAATTAATTTTAATTAGCCCATGGTGCAATGTGTCATTGAGGTTTTTAAAACTTTCTGTTCTATAAGATATCCCAGCATGTTTCTCAAGATGCCTTGCCATGTTAAAATCCACACACCACCACCTGGAGGGTTCTTCTTTAAATTGCCAGTCTGCATTGTGATGTGTATCTCCAAAGCCAGCTGACAACTCAAAGGAGTTGAACATCTGCAGGGACCACATTACATAAATGTGTTGGCACCAATGTAAGTTCTTCCCACGCATTCAAATGAAGCTGGTATGGCTGCACTGTATCTTCTTAATCAGCTTTGTCTGTCCATCTCAGTGATTTGTCTTTGGAAATGATGTGAGTTACTTAAGAATTTGTGGTACCTCACATACTGGCAAGGAAAGTGCGGTTGTAAGAAACTGAGCAGGGAGAATGGAAGCTGAAGAAGCTGATGATTAAGTTTCCTTCTGGAAGGTGAGACCTACTGTTGTGGTTCAAGCTGGGAGGCAGCTAAAACAACCGCACAGCCATTCGCTCTTTCCCCCCAACCAGTGGGATGGGGCAGAGAATTGGAGGGGAGGGAGGTAAAACTCATGGGTTGAGATAAAGACAAATTAATATGACAGAAAAGGAAGAAGAGAATAGTAAGAATAAAAGAATATACAAAACAAGTGATGCACAGCGCAGTTGCTCATCATCCACAGACCACTGATGCCCACCTAGTTCCCAAGCTATAGTCTAAACTCCCGGCCAGCTTTCCTAAGATATATACTGATCATGACACCATATGGTATGGCATATCCCTTTGGCCAGTTGGGGTCAGCTGTCCTGGCCGTGTCCCCTCCCAGCTCCTTGTGCACCCCCAGCCTCCTTTCTGGCAGGGCAGTATGAGAAGCCAGAAAGTCCTTGACTTAGTGTAAACATCGCCTAGCAACAACTAAAAACATCAGTGTGTTATCAACTTTCTTCTGGTCCTGAATCCAAAACACAGCATTATACCAACTGCTAGGAAGAAAATTAACTATCCCTACTGAAACCAAGGCACCTACAGAATGCCTTCAGTATTGAGTCTCTTTCTGCAAACTAGTTTCAGGGTATACAGATTTAGTGAAATATAAATGTCATTTTTCTCTGAAGTGAACTTCTAGGCTAGTTTTTGGTGGGTCCGTGTTGTTTTTTGCTTGGAAAAGCAAAGTAACTCACTTTATGGGTAATTGCTAGCTGCCTTGGTGTTGATGGGGCATATAGACATGGTTTGTACATTGAAAACAGCAGCGCTCCAGAAGCTGTATCTGTACTGACAAAATGTAAACAACTCCAGTGACAACTTGAATATTTTTTACTATTTCAGAGTTTCCAAGCTCACATAAGCTGGTTAAATAATTTCCTTAAGAGTTAACTGTTATACAAATGTGAGATATTATAATTTGCAGATAGTACTGATGGAAATAATTTGATTTTTTTTAAAAAAAAGCTGTGTGCGTCATGGCAAATAAAAAATATTTTTGTATTCTGTTGCTTTCATTCAAGTACAGTAGGTGAAACATCATAATTACAGCTATTGGAATACATGAGTTTTTTGTTTCCAGGGTTTTATTCATATTAGTGGAGGGCATTAAGGTTAAGAGAATGTTCTCTTTTTATTTTTTATTCAGCCCCTCTTTTTTTCAGCTTTCATTTAAAGATTGCATGTTTTCAATACCTCTTTAAGATTTCAGATCAAGTTCTCAGTATTTCTATAGCATTTAGCTTTGCTTAGTGTTTTTCCGTTGCTGGAAAAAGGGGAAGCGAAAGTCTTATTTTAGTGTCTTTAAATTACAAACATCGATAGATGTTGCACTGTAAAAATGGTGGGTGATTATTACATTTTCAGGTGTTTTATGCTTTCTAAAATAGGTTTTTATCTCTCCCAGTTTTGGCTGGGATAGGGTTAATTTTCTTCCAAGTAGTGGGTGTAGTGCTGTGTTTTGTATTTAGGATGAGAATAATGTTGATAACATGCTGATGTTTTAGTTGTTGCCAAGCAGCACTTACACTAAGTCGAGAACACTGAGACAAGCTTCTCCTACTGCCCTGCCAGCAAGGAGGCTGGCGATGCGCAAGAACCTGGGAGGGGACACAACCAGAACAGCTGATCCAAACTTACCAAAGGGATATTCCATACTATATGATGTCATGCTGAACAAAAAACCTTTGGGGGACTTGCCCAGGGGCTGCTGCTCAGGGACTGGCTGAGCGTCGTTCAGTGGGTGGTGAGCAATTACATTGAGCATAATTTGTTTTGTATATTGTTTTATCATTATTACTATTTTTTTCCTTCCTTGTCTGTCCTATTAGTCTGTTTTTTAAACTCCCATGAATTTTACCTTTTTTCTGATTCTCTCTCCCATCCCCCTGGGGAGAACTGAGCAAACAGCTATGTGGTTAGCTGCCTGCCAGGTTAAACCACAACATTATCTTAGTCATTATATTATAACCAAGTATATTATTCTGAGAGTATTTTGACATGGGTTGGTGCTGTTCCTGAAAGTAGTCTCTTGATAGGGGATTTCTAAGGGTGGGGATCTGCTCTTTCAGGGATGGCTGGGGGGATGGAAGGAGCCTCACCACTTGATGCCTGCCTACATTTCTTCTGTACTGTTACAAGAAACATTTTGTGTGGATTAATGATTTTGGTTCCATCAACAGATAGATAGGCTGTTCTACCAGCACAATAAAGAACCTAATGTAAAGTCATCATCACACAGATCCACAATCTGGCATCCTTGATATCTTAGAGGCCTTCATTACGACATACGAATGAAGTTGCGAGCTGTTGGTGTTGTGCAGAAATCTAGACAGGAGTGCAAAGAAAAAAAAAAATTACGGCATACCTGAGGAGGATTCTGTGGAAGGCAGAAATCAAGATACTGAAGATAGTTTTATCAAGGTACTGAAGACTGAACTGTCTTTGTAGGCAGTGAGTTAGCATTTTATACCAACGGGTGTAATGGGCCTGTTACTTCATTGATGATTATTACACCTAAATGTCGTATCAGTTCTGTATTACAGTTCTTGGCTATTTAGAAAGCTTAAGATATGAATTTCTGTAACACTTGACATAATGCATTGTTTCTAGTTATTAATTTCTTTTCTCTCCTGTTCTGATGATACTTCAGTGCTTTTGGTGCTGGATACTTTTTGATAGTTTGCCTGTCAGTTTTAACCATAGGTACAAAACCATCCTTTTCTAGAAAGCCAGATCACGTCTCTCTCCATTGTCTTCTCCCCCAACATTTTTCAGGAATCTGGATTGATATTAGATATGCCAAGTGATTATTAGCAGAACTATTTTCATTTCAAGGGATGCCACTGCTATGATGTTGGTTTGATCTGATGGAGTTTGATAAAACCTGCAGTTTAAAAAGAAAAGGAAAAAAAAAATCTCTTATCTGCACTGAAATGATGCATGATGTACACATCAAGGAAATGAGTCACCTAGTATTCTCTGCTGGAGAAAGTGTTTAGGAATCTGAGGAGCCTTCTGCACACGTGTGGCAGGCTTTGACATGCACAGATTTAGTGCATACATGTAGGCTGTTCCCGTATTCATAGGCTCACTGAATCTGTTCTAGACTTTATCATGTATCAAATGATCTCAGTGCCCAGAACGTGCTGATTTGCTGTTCATGATACCAAGTTGCTCTCTGAAGGATTTCCAGGTAGCTGGCAGTCCAGATTGATAAATGTAGGGAAATTGAATAGGTTACTTCTTAAGAACTTTATCCAAACCGGTGTGGTTCATAAATGTGCTGTTGTATATGTGTGCCAAAATGGAAACTGTTAGGCGGGGGGTGGGGGGGAAATAGTCTACTTGCTGCTTGTTGAGGGAGGCACGAATGTGCCTGGCTTCTCTTCTGGTTCCCTGTTTGTGTGAACTGTGGGAGGGGAGCCCAAGTTTCTTCTGGATTAATCTCCTGGTGGTGGTGAGGCTCAGCTCCTACCTGCAGGTAATTAATTGCTCTGAGTGGCAGTTAAAGAAAAGCCTGTGTATGTTGACTTCCCCTTTCTTAGGGTACACAGGCCGTGTAGATTTATGGATTCATGAATTCAACCACTTCTTTTCTCCAAGCTCCTGCAAAGAGTTAAGTTACTGTTCTGACTACAAAATGTTTGCTCATCTTATTTCAGGAGAAGCTCTTATGCCTCGTTACAAGCTTGAGGTGGGTTTCCCCAGCCTCTCCTTTTCTAAACTCTTGGTTAATGAACTATCTTGCTGTCAGGTTTCCTGAGCAGTTAAACAGACCTTATTAAAAAGGTTTCAGTGCAGCAGAAAAGCGAAAAGGTAAGAGGACTAAGTAGCACTATTTAATAGGTCATGTTCTTGGGGCGTGAGGAACGTTCATGTATATTCTTCAGAAATTTATAGGCTGTTTGGACTTCTGCTAATGCAAGAAAGAGGTAGGAAGTGAAACCCATTGAAATTCAGTAAACAAACCTCTATCAAATAGATAATGTAACATGGAGGGACAACACCACCAAGTATGGTTCTTTGAAAACTGTATTTCATAGAATCATTAAGGTTGGAAGAAACCTCAAGGATCATCTAGTCCAACCGTCCCCCTACCAACCTGTTACCCACTAAACTATGTCCCTAAGTACCAGATCCAACCTTTCTTCAAACACCCCCAGGGATGGTGACTCAACCACCTCCCTGGGCAACCCATTCCAATGCCCAACCACCCTTTCAAAGAAGAAATTTCTCCTCATCTCCAACCTGAACCTTCCCTGGCGCAACTTGCAGCCGTTCCCCCTTGTCCTGTCACTAGTTATCTGCGAGACGAGGCCGATCCCCAGCTCGCCCCAACTTCCTTTCAGGTAGTTGTAGAGGGCAATAAGGTCTCCCCTGAGCCTCCTCTTCTCCAGACTGAACAAGCCCAGTTCCCTCAGCCGCTCCTCATAAGACCTGTGCTCCAGCCCCTTCACCAGTTTCTTTGCCCTTCTCTGGACACGCTCCAGGGCCTCGATGTCTTTCTTGTGGTGAGGGGCCCAAAACTGGACACAGTACTCGAGGTGCGGCCTCACCAGGGCTGAGTACAGGGGGACGATCACCTCCCTGCTCCTGCTGGCCACACTATTCCTGATACAGGCCAGGATGCCGTTGGCCTTCTTGGCCACCTGGGCACACTGCCGGCTCATGTCCAGGCGAGCGTCAACCAACACCCCCAGGTCCTTTTCCTCTGCACAGCTTTCCAGCCACCCTGCCCCAAGCCTGTAGTGCTGCATGGGGTGGTTGTGACCTGTGTTGTTCTGTCCTTAAAAACTTGTTCAGAGCTCCCTCCCCATTTTTTCTGCCTGAAGAGCAAACAAAAATGATAAGCAGTTCTGATACTGAGCTTTCTCACCTATTTTTAGTCTCATCTGAAGCGCAGCAGGGGTGCTTTCAGTTCATTTGTTCATGGGTTTCTTACATTTCATCCTTTTGTATGTTTGAAATAAGTGCTAGCAGTTATAGAAATCACCACCCTTTCACTTTTAAAGGAAGACTCTCAAACTGTTGCTCATAGATTAACCATAGATGTTAAAGGAAGAAAAAAATACTGATGTAATTAATCAGGTGAATTTTCTAGTGCAGAACGTTCAGGAAAAAATAAAATAATTAGAGAATACCTGGTTGTTGGTTAGAGAACAAAAATTAAATTTCTCTTTTGAGGGGTTTGTGATGTAATTTATGTGGAAGAAGGGCTTGGGTGCTGATAAGCTACTCGCTTAATTTTATGTATGGAATTCCACTTTTTACAGAATGATTAACTGGATATTGTTACAATATCTTCATGAAAATCTTATCTGCAACTGGAAAATAGCTTATTGTCCCTTCAGCAGGTGTTGTGCGGGGGTTTTTTTGGTAACCTTTATAAACAAAGACATTTTTTACTTTCCAGATGTCTTTTTTTTTTTTTTTGCTACGAAGATTAAAAAAAAAGCTGTAGTATTAACAGGAAAATGTACTGTTTTGATGCAAACTGAAATTTTTCCTCAGTGTTTGAGATGTGCTGGTTTTTAACCACAATCATATTTTTCTCTAATGCACTAACACACTTGCCTTTCTAAGCCTTGAAGAAGTTAAATTCCAATTTCAAAGCTCTCTTTCTGTGGTATGTTCCAACATGTGATAATAGATACCTGCTTGCAAAAAATAAAGTTTCTCATTCCGGTGTCACTTTTCAGGAGCCTTGCATTTGTATGAGCTTATCCTGCTCCTTCTCAGCATGTCTGGAATCAGGAAGAAGTAGAATAATATATATTGCCTTAAGGCAGCCATGCCTCGGTGGAAGGCTGAAAGGTGTGCAGCTGAAGGGTGGTGAGCCTTCTTTATCACATGCCCACGGTATGTGGGAGGCTGGAGTCGGGAAAGGAGTTCAGCTTATTAGTTGTACTTCTTCCTACTTCTCAAACATTGAGTGTTAATATATTAAAATCTGTTTTGCAAAATTGGGGAATAAAAAGATGATCTAATAATGTCAGTGTGTTGAGGTGCAAGCCAATGGCAGCCCTGGGTGTTGAACCCCACGCGTACATACTGTAACAGACAACAGAGCAAATTACTCGGTTCAAGGTGATCTTGAAGTACTTATGATAGCAGTCCTGTACCAGTAAACGCGAGCCATAACCTGATGATGAGAGGCGTCAGTTTTTAGATAAACTGCCCTGTACCCACAGATTTTAAAACATTAAGGAATTATTTTTTATTGAACAAGGAAACTTAATTATAGCAATGTTTAGTCTCATTGTAATTATTGCAAAGGTTCTTGGGAGGCTCTCCAGCACTCTGCTATGGTCTTGTGGCTAACCTGTTCAAAGCTTTGTACAGTGTTAAATTTTCAGGGTCAAAGGCATTTCGGCACGAACTGTGCACTTAAACTCTCATCACTAAGGCCAGATTGCTTTATGGCTAACGCCCTTTTCATACCTAGCCCCGATTACTGTACCACTTACAACTCTAGTAGACATTGTGCATTGAACTAACCTGCCTAGAGGAAGCGACTTCAGAGAAGTTCTAAACCCAGGAGTTTTAAAGGTTTTTATTGAACTTTTAGGTTTGTAGGTAATAGAAGCAACCAATCCAGTGCAGAAAGTTCAGCTCTGCAGGGAAAAGTGTAAGTTGCTCAGGTCAAGAAGAATAAAAATGAACTGGTGTACATAACTACTTTTTTTTTTTGCGTTGTACTGCTTTCTGTAAAAAGTTGGTACTTGCTGGTTACGAATGATTGCTCTAAATTTGTACATTTCTTTCTAAATACAGCTTACATGCCGAATCTATTTGTATATCTCTATGTAAAGTTTTCTTGCTCTGTTGCTTAGGATACATTTTCAATTTGTTAATTTTAAAAATAGATAACTTATGTATTTAGTTTATATCTTAAAACAGTAGAAGTGGCCTCTGAGGTGAAGCCAGAATTTGCAACTTCTTTGGGAAATTATGTAGGTAAGATAGGTTCTGACCTAATAGAATTTCACAGTTTGGTTGTTGGTTTGTTGGTTGATTTTTTTTTTTGTTTTGTTTTTTTTTTTTTTATAATTGAAAGAAAACAAACAAACCCCCCTGTGACAACAGTTTTCTTCCCTTATGTATGTAATTCTAAAGAGAAGCATAGCATTTAGGAAATATGCATTTGGACTGCCTGTGCTATCCATGTTGATGTCCTTACATTGATGCATTGTGAGGTTTTAATTTTGTTAATATTTTCCAGGAAATCTCTGCCTCCTTTATTGCTCTGAATGTACTTGCCTGTGTTGTGAGAAGTTTTACAACCAGTCCTTGTGTTTTTTGTTGAAGAAGAATGAAGGATTGTGTGTATTTAGAAGGCAGTTAAATGCCACTCTGGAGAAAAATATGTTTCTCATGCTTCCATCTTGTAATTGCTTATTAGTGCAGACATGTAAACCAAGCTTTTCCTAGATTGTGATAATATGCTTTGCATTTGTTTAGAGCTTGATGTGAGATCCTGCAGCCTGACTGGCCTTTCCTGCCCTCTTCATCCCCTCCACCCGCTCCCAACAGGGGAGGAAGCACATGCCGGGGAGCTATGCTTACAGCAGGGCTTTGTGATTAAAAAAATTGGAAGAATACAGTTCTAGCATTTATAAACTGGGTGCCCAGAAGGACTAATGTTTGGACTCCGATCTCCTTGTGCTGGGCTGGGGTTTTGAACGTGAGAACTTTGTGAAATGCTCTGGTATTTTTGATGAGTGCTTTAGAGAAGCCACTGAGAAAATCAATTCTGCCTTTGAAGTTTGAGCACTTGGCAATACGTGAAGCCTATTGCCATTTAGACCTTTCACTTTTCTTTTTGAGTAAAGAATTATGACTTAATTATGGGAGCAACAACCTATGTGTATAAACTGACTTGGGAGCTCTGTGGAAAACCAGCATGGAATTTTACTCTTGGTCTATTAAAAACAGTATATACTGTAAGAAAACTTAGTTAAGATGTTGGCTAATGATTTATTGCCACTAATATGTTTAAGTTCAGAATATTTTCCAAAATGTCTGTATCATTTGTCTAGAAGGATGTGTCTGCAACTTTCTTGAAAGAAATAGGTATTACTTAATAGAAATACATCTCTCAAAGCAAAATAAAAGTTCAGTGTTGAAAATCAGTTGATCTCTTATTTTCAGAATTTGAAAAGTTTTTGCTCTTAGTTTGGAAAGTGAATGAAAGACCAAGAATTGGGCTTTTTACCAGGCTGATGGGTCAGCCACAGTACATGGTACCTTTCCTCCCTTGTTCGCCTCCTCTATTATTTGGTGATTATATGATGCAAAAGAGGGAACGGTAGGATGAGAATGAGTGTTTTGATTACGTGTGGAAAGCTTTTGTTAGAGGCATGAGGAACAACTTGTAGTTTTGTGTAAGAAGCAGTGAAGAAAAAGTTGGTTTAATTATGGTGGAGATTAGACTAATTTATAGCATGGGAAGCATGTGTCACAGGCTGGCTCCTCGTGCTTTCCCCCCCTGCCAAACCTGGGGATCTTGAACTGCAGGCTGGGGTTTGCATTTCTTTCCATTTTTTTCTACTAAGTCTTTGGAGGTAGGCTCAGCACTTTCAGTACTGTTCCCTTCAGGAGCAAAGACATCCATATTCAGTGACTATTTTAAAGCAAAGAATCTTTTTAGTGTTTTCTATTATTCTTTTGTTCTGATCTTTAGTTCTACATGCTCATCTATATTTCCATAAGTTTTAGAATTCCTTCATAAGGTGAGAAAGGCTTTAATTATATTGAGGCTCATGTCTGTCTTCCATCATATTTGGAGAAGTAACTGACAGCAGATCCTCCTTTCCCCCGGAGAACGGAGCGAGCGGTGCTGTATGCCTTTTGATGTGCAAACCCCCGGCTCTGACAGAGTGATGAGTAGCCTGGAATTATGCTACAGTCGTGCAAGTTACTCCTCTCTTTCTCTTCTCTCATTTTCAAAATGCGTTTCGGAGGTTGATTATGTAGCTTAATTGTTTTGCCATTCTGCTCCTTTGCAAAAGTCCCTTTATAAAATTAGATCACTACTTTCATAATGAAGTCATGATCCGATATACTAGACTTTCCCCTTACTGTTGAAGTCATGTAACATTAATGAAATTAATTGTGTCTTTGTGTTCTTAGTTTGTTGTGCGTAGACAGCACAAATTTAGTACTGGAGATAATCCCATAACAAGCTGAAAAGGTTTCTTACAGAACGGGATGATTAGTGACACTGAATTTGAAGACAAAACTGGGATCTGGTAATAAAAACTTGTGTGACTTCTATATACCTGAAATACTAAATGCTCTCAAATGTACTAAACTGAAGTACCCTTCAGGGTTCTCGGTGAAAGTGAAAGGTTTTAACACCACCAGCTTGTGTGCAAACAGAATACTGCAAGCGGACTAAACCCAAGACTTGAAATAATAAATTCACCCAAAGTAGCTAACTGTTGCCTTAATTAGATATAGTTTCAAAGCGTATGCTAAGATTTTTCCACTACAGCTTTCATCACTTCCACAAGTTCAGCATGCCCTATACAGATGCTTAATTTGTATGCTGGGCCCTGTGATAAAGCTATTTCTGTCGACGAGATTCCAAAATTATAGGCGCTGATGTCAATGCAGATGAGGTTAGCCTAATTTGGTCAAGAGAGGGCTTTGCCATGCAAAATCTTCTTTACATGGGCACATAAAGGCCAGTGCCAAGACTGACAGGTGTCCAGTGGGTGGCAAGGAGCTTCACAGACAGACATTCTTGTTGGTACCGCTGCAATTCTTGCTTCTTTAAGAAACAATAAAACAATTGTATGGGTTTTTGTCAGTATCCCTGCAGGTTAACTAAGAAAAATGGAAATGGAACTTAATTTTACAAATGTAAATCTTTTAAATCCTATTGAAATAACTTTCATTTAATGCTAGATTCTTAAATTAAATTTCTGTGTAATGTTAAAACTTGACAATTAAAGTAGTGTCTTGTTACCTTCAAAAAAGGATTATTAAATTCAGAGGTGTACTGCTGAGAAATCTGTGTAAGAAAAATCACTTGAAAGTGGTTTTTAATTGTAGGAGGTCTCAGAGTGTTGATGAAAAGCACACTCATGTTGAATAATGAAAAGTCTGTACAAAGGTATTTTTGAGAAGGTTGTACAAAGATATTAGTTGTAGTTGAAGCCAAGTCCCCAACTTTTTTCTATGTCAATGTCAGCTATGAAGCGTATAAAAAATGTATTAATCTATTAATAGAACATTTTCTTTGTATGCCTGTTTCCTTGCCTTTTTCCATGCCTTCCCCTAGTAGGGGATTGCAATCATATGGAATTTTTTGCCTAGGAATTTTTTTATAGTAGTTTTGAGCCTGTAATTCCTTTGTCAGCTCTTTCTTAACACTGATGTATTTTTTTTAAAAAATGAAACCTCTTTCTTTGTATCCAAGAAAAAATACCTTATGCTGACATCTCTGTGATAGAAGGCTGAACCTTTTCAGCATATTTCAATCTCAAACACAGAAGTCTTTTTCCAGTTTCACACCTGAAGACGCAGGCCACAACACTACTGAAAAGTGCTCTCTGTTATTGCGTCAGCTTTATCTATAGTGAGCGAGATGCTGAAATAAGTAGATTGCTGAAATAAGTCTGCGTGGAGCACTGGCACCCAAGTGCTAACGGAATATTAGTGGAAGGCAATAATTACATGTTTTGCAAATGTGTAAGTGTCTATAAAACAAGTTTTGCATGAAAATACCTTTATTAAACTGCATTAGCAAGTTTTTAAAGCATTTGCTCTAAAATTTGCATCTGCTACAGGTCAGAGAAGGAGAATTTGGAAGTACATAAGACAGGGTTGTATCAGTAGCTCAATATATTGCAGCCTGGAAGGTGAGGGAAGGTGTTGCAATGGCAGGTGTTGGAACCATGGCATTTGGAACCTTAGGGTTTTCAGCTTACTGTGTCATTAGAGCCTTTCCAAGTTTAAATATTTCAGCTGAAATTGGTCTGCTTAACCAGTTCAGTCGAAATTGGTCAGCTTAACACCTTAATTGGGTGTAGGTTTAATTAGTTCTTGGGAAAATGCATGGAAGACTATAGGCATTTTTGGGTATGGTGCATAAGCAAATTGTGAAATACATGCAGACAAGTCTTCAGATTCAGTTTTTATTATAACATCCTTTCTGGAGAAAATTTAACTCTACTTTTTTTTTTAAAGTTTAAAATGTTAGATTGAGTTGAAAAGTTGAATGTAGTTGGCCAGTGTAACTTCTCTTAATGTTTTTGTATTTCAGATACTATATGTTGCTGCTTAGCTATGTGCTTTGCTTTTTTGTGAGATGCTTGGGCACAGCCAATATGATCTTTCTTTGAATATCTTTACTCCTTATAAACTCTGCAATAACTGTTTAAGTTAATTATTACTTTCATTTGTAATGCCATTGTATTATAAATAAAATACTATATTGATTTGTGGATTTGACAGCAGATGATATAACCAGTTTCAGTGTTTGCCCTGTGTAGTCATTCAGTTATTTTAATGGAAATGATCGCAGAATAGGAAAATAAGAGAACATCTGAAATAAATCAAGCCTAGATTTTGTCATGCCTGCTTAATTTATTAGTGTGAGACTTCCAGTGTTCCCCTTGAAATTTAATCTTTTTTTGGACAACGTATTTTCATGGGTTTTGTGATGGCTAGCAAGGAACCAGAAACAAAGGTGATTTTATTACTGCCTTTTTAATGTTTAGCATATTTTTTGAGCTTTAGCATATTCCTGTGTGCCTGGGGAAATGCTGAAATGTGGTGTTTTTTTTTTTCTGTGGGAACTCTTAAATTTTTAAAAATAAAATTCGAAAATTGTATCTAAAATCCTTGCTTATAATAAAGGGAAGCTGTCTTGCCGGGTCCATCTCAGTAGATGTCAGTATTTTAATTTTGTGTAAACTACTCTTTAAATACTTCCTACAAAGTGAATTGAAGTGTGTTTGAGAGGGTTAAAAGTATCTTTCAGCAGTGCTGGAGCAGCAAAAACTTGGTAGTCATGAACCAGGCAGGTAGGTGTTGAGGCTGAGGGGGAGGTGAGTCCCCGTCGTTAGGGGACATCATCCATTGTTTGGGAGCCAAAGAGAAGCTTTTAGGTTTTTTGATTCAATCTATTAATTTCTGATTGCTTTTCATGTCTGAATGAGAGAGAAGCCAGGAGAGCAAGTCAAAAGAAGCAGCTCATATTGTACCCAGCGCCCATGCCGTTTAGTTTTCCTTCATTGCACTGCGTTGCTCTCTTCTTTGGGTTCATGAGCTAGACAGACACATCTGTGGAAATTCATACCTAGACCTGCTGTCTGGGGAGGCCCCGATTGCATCCTGTGCTCCCCCTTTTCACATACACACTTCTAAGAGCTGTGAAGTTGCAGAAGTGAGCTAGTAGGTTCATATCAGAATAAAAGTTATGGGAGAAGCTTCTCTCCGATGAAAAAAAGCTTAAGCCTTGAATTTAGAGAACAAATTTCTTGTGTCCTTTGTGTCTTCTGTAGATAACTTATGAAGAATTGTAAGATGCAACTATTGTGACTTAAATTTCTGTAATTTTCTTTTCTGTGTTGTGATGTGTTGACAGTTTTGTGATGTTGTCTTTCTGTGAGATTGTAACCCTCAGCAGTTTTTATTTAGGTTTCCAGTTAAATAGAAGACAGACTGTAAGATGGTCTTTCACTGTTCAAAGGATGTGCTTTAGAAATAGAACATAAATGTTTTATTACGAAGTCTACAGATTTGGTAGCTTTTCTTGTCAGACACTACTGTTTATCTCTTTCCACTTACATAGCCAGGTTACTTGCAATATGTGAAGTATGTGGCGATTGAAATTACTCTTTATTTGCTTCTAGTATACCATTCAGTCTTTGAGGTGTGTTTGATGGTGAAACACGTTAACTCAGACCAGCTAAATCTCAAGTTCCTGCATCTCACCTTCAGAACAGTCTATCTTTAGTGAATGGGTTGCAGTCTGAGGCCCTGATGGTACTTTGTCTTGTAAGAACAGCACAGTTTTTTTCACTCTGCAAAATCACTAATGAAGGCAATCGTATTGAACTGGTCCAGTTTCTTGCTGTGCCACAGACCTTTTCTGAATGAGCAGATGACAGTATCTGCAGACAGGTGTGGACAGATGCAAGCTGATGTAGACTAGCCCTCATTGAGCATCTGACCATGCTAAAAGGGTTCTCTGTTCAAGGTAATAAGCCTCAATACATCTGACAGTTGCAAAATAAGTATTTCCTAAATGCCATGTGACAAATATGTGTGTAGACTGTCATCTTAGCAAGTTTTTAATACTTTTTTCTTTAAAGAGGATTTGGTAGAAGTGGAGTATAGCTTCTTGCCAACATCTCTTCTCTGAAGAACAGAAATCTGAGTCCTGTGCATTTAAACAAAGCTCTAAAACGCAATTTTAAGTAGCCTCAGAAAAATGTGTATCTGAAAAAACTGAGGAAGAATACTGTAGAATTTCAGTTCATTGGCTAGATATGTTTTCATAAGAACAAAGGTTATATGGTACAAACAGGCACAGTGACAAATGATCCAGTTTAGGTTCTTTAAAGGTATATGTTCTCTGTAGAAATTCTGAAATCTACTATGTTAGGTAAAAAAAAATAAAAAATCACTAGAAGATTGATTAAATTTCATGACGTGACAGAGGCACTGAGAGTATTCTAATTTGTATTGCAGAAGCAGCATTTTAGAAGTAATCTGTCTCTAGGTGTTTAATCTATGCAAGGAAATTAAAAATGCTTTCTCATCCACCCCTCAACCAAGATATGTCCACTTTTGCCAAATCACTTTTTCAGTGTTACATGGCCATTTCTATTAACCTGCATAAGCATGACATTGATCAAATAAGATGAAAGTTTAAAACCAGGCATCATAAAATCACAAAATTTAATAACTTCCTTGCTTTGGCAAAAGATTTGAATGATTAATTTATAAAATGTAGGATGCCTCTTGGCCCTTTTGGAAATGCAGTGCACGTGGGATGATGCTGATAGTTTCTTATTGCTGTGCTAGAGTAGCTGACAAACGAGTGATGGTATAGAAATGTAGGGTTGTTGACTTCCTTTCATTCACTGAAGTTGGATCCTTTCTTTTCTAATTAGGGTTCTGTCTTTTTTTGTCTTATTGAAGACTGAAGTGGAAGATTTCTTAAGGAAATTGCTTAAATTCTGCCTTTTGGATCTGTAGCTGTTCTTGGCTTTGGAAGTTCACTTTCTGGAGTTCTAAGCCCTTGGTTTAAGAGCAACCAGCCTTTCTAGTTTAGTTGCAATAAGTTAAGTAGTAATGATGATTTATATACTAAGAAGGTGCATTTTGCTAACTTTAATTTTTCATGTTGGTTTATTGCTTACTGGCTGATACATAACTTCACTAATAAGCACCTGGAATAGTTGGAGTCTTGTACCTAGTTGCAACACGGGCTAGTGTGGCAAATGCTTTAAATAAGCTGAATTGCAGTTAAAATGCTTAGATAACTTTTTAAATTAAGACATAAACAGAAGTAGCATTTGTAAAAGTTGATCACTGTGTATATGTTGTGAAATTCTAAAAGGTCTGTTTTCAGTATCTGTAAAAATAATGGTCCATTTTCCTCTTATTTTTCCCTTGAGTGAAGTGTTGAGTGGTTGGGTTGGGCTGCAGCAGTAGCTTCCCACATTTGTTACAAGAATACTTCTCATAGATTACCATTTAATTATTCTTGGTTAGTGAAGTCTGCTGGAGAGACAGATCGCACTTGATAGATGATGAGGCAGGAGAAAAGTGAAGAAAAGATGGAAATGAGTTTAGAGCTGTGTTTTTTTTTACTAGGTGCTGATGAGTTAGAAAATGATAGACTTATTCCTCTGCTGTCTTTACCGTATTTATATTAACAGCATATAAAGTTCCCCGAGTGGTCGGTAACAAGTAATATGCCAGTCAGGATTGTATCCTAGAAACCAGCGTGGCACAAACCGCTGTTCTGTGCCTGTTCTGGAGGGGGGTGTTTGAAGGGCGAAGGAGACTCCCCGGAGATCTCATTTCTGGGCCAGGAGTACAAGTGCATGTATGTGAAATCAGGTCGTTCTGGCGAGTAGGAGGGATTAGCAACGGGCCTCAAACTTCCGTAGGAAACCTCACGTGGTGACAGAGATCTGTGAAGCCCTGCCGCACTTAAACAGGAGCGTCATAGGAGACCCAGTAATGTCTGGGAAATATGGTGCTGTTGGTTCAACTCTGGATTTCCTGTAGGTGTTATTGAAATGTTTTTTTGGGGGGAACATTTAAAGACACTTCTGTAGATGTAGTAGTTACTGAGGTTTGTAAGGCAACACTGAGTCATTTTTCAAGATTGCTGAAACTTTATTTTAAAAATAAAATAAAAGGATTGGAACAGATGGATATTGAGAAATATACAAGTAGAACTAGGATCCTGTACTTCAAATAAGAGTTCATTACTAGGGAATAATGGGTTTCCATGGGGAGCCTGGCAGATCTCTAGCAGCATACATGGAGATAATTGGATCCTTGCAAATCAGGGTGGCATATGAATGGGGGAGTGACTTTGAATTGGTAGGAGCTGGTCCCGTGTGGTGCCAGTTTCACAATGAAAGCAAGGTGGTATCTCTAATGCCTTAGTGGAATCTTTGTAACAACTGTTGCAAGACCCCCGGTGCTTTCTGCCCTGTTGGTAATGTTCTTGTCTTACAAGGAATTACACAGAAAGGTTTACTCAGCAAATGCAAAAGTTATAGCAAAACCTGCCTTTGGCTGCTTAGATGCATCTACAATGCTGTGTATCATTAAGTTTACATTGAAGTCAGTGGGATATTTACATTTCTTCGGAAATGGTAGGAGACACCAATTGCACTTGTATATTTGAGCTGATGGTAAGGACAGAGAAACTGGATAATGGTTTTTATGCTATATTTGAGTGTTAATTACTGAAAATCTTCCATATCAAACATGGTATCTCTGCATGCATTGAGAAAATAAATTTTAGAAAAACAGAAGAAAAATCTGCTAAGAAGCAGGGAAGAAAAGGAGAAGAAAGAAAACGAAACAGCCTTAGGAACTTTCATAATTTTTAAAAGACAAAAAATGCAATAGATGATAGCTGTTGTTTCTGGTATGTTCCTTCATTTCAAGATGAAACTGAGACTGGTGATCTTCACAGCCAAGGGTCACTGATTGCACCCCCAGAACTTAGCTAGTATAACAGGTAGCGTGTTACCACAGCTGGAATTTAGTGCTATCTTATTTATATGTGGTCTTGTACCTGAGGGTTTACCATAATTGCTAATGACCTTGAATAATTTCTTTCATATACTTGTAAAACACCATTTATTTTTGCCTTTGCCTTGGAGTTCTTAATGGGGTTATTCAAAGCAATACTTCCTCTAAAAGAAGCACTTTAGATTCTTTGTTGATTTTTCATACTTCTCATACAAGCCAATGCACTTCTTGGTCTTCCTTTGTCGCTGAATTTAGAACCTTATTTCTGAAAGTCTTTCTGTTTCCAAGCTATAGTTAAAACAAATGATATCCCGTAGTGGTGCTTAACAGATGGGCAAGTATTTTTATTTCTGCGTGCTGGTATAAAACTTATGTATGAGACAATAGTTTTAAGAAAAAAAATTCAGCAAGAGGAGGCTAATGAATTAAACCATTTACTGTTGGAAGACAAAAGAGGAAAGGGTGATTACTTTGTATCAGTATGTTTTCTAAGATAATGTTGTGTTTCCGATATCGGTGGAAGAAAGGCTTGCTCTATGCACCTGACTGCCCACACACCCCAAGGACACCTTCATGTGTTTTGAGACAGGAAAAAAGAGAAGACTGATCAGGGATTGAATATAGTGGTGACAGAGAAATGCTTGATCTTTCAAAGAGTATAAGGCTATTTGTATTAGAGTTTTATGTTGAGGAGAGTTCAGTCTTGAAGCAAATCACTTCGTTGTCCCTGTTTATTATGCCCATTTGTTTGTTTTCCAGAATGGTTTTGATATGTGCTAATTAGGTTCCTTTCGAATAAACTAAGCAATTGCACTCCTTGATAGGGTCATAGAGGTTTGACTGGTTCTTGGTCATTTTTGGCAGCTTTGAACCTCCTGTGGTAGGGTCCAGTTCAGAAAGTTTGACTGAAGGTGGCCTGCAAAAAACCCAACCTCCTCCGATATTGTTGGTGTAAAGAACTTGGCAGCAGCTGTGTTGGGATCTGCTCCAGTCATGCCATATTGCTAATGCAGATAGAGCCTAATGCCATTTATTGTGGGTTGGTTTTTTTTTTTGAAGTAAGATCAGACTGGTGATGACTAATTATCCTGGTGCCTTAACCTTGTCAAGTGCTTTGGGATGGTAATGTTTTTAAATCTACCTCTGTGACACTTTGTATTCTGGGTGGAACTTGACAGACCTTCAGATAAGCTCTGTGCTCATTAAGTGAGGTACCAAAAGGTCTGTTCTCAATGTTCTTGCCTATGTTTTTGATCTGACTAGTTTTCAGGGGCATAGGAAGGGGAGAGAGCAGAAGATAAGTGTTTGGAATGTAACAGTGCTGTAGGAACTCGCGGCTCATGTCGAGATCGTGATTATAGCTTAAAAAAGCAGTGCAAATATTAGGGATCATATTATAAAATAATAGAGAGTCCTATCCCAGTTACTGAGTTTACTCCTTCATGCAGAAAACATTCACTGTGGTATGTGTCCCCTTTTCCTACAGATAGGAGGAAATTAATTCCTCAGTGCTAAAGTTACTCCTTTGGTAATCTGTGCTAACGTTTGTATGCTGTGGAGGTAGGGGAATTTTCAATATGATCTTATAATAAAATAATTATAGGAAGAGCAGAATCTTCATAAAATTTTCCTTTCGCTAATTCAACTTCATCATCCTTTTAAACTCCTCAGTATCCCACACTCCGTTCCTTTTTTCCCTTCTGTAGATGCTTTTTTTCACAACCTATTTGAGATTTGTTTTGTATTTCTGGAATGAAACATTTTTGTCAGCTTAATATGACAAAAGTGAAAATGAATCTCAAAGCTGCACCAAGTACATAGGACCACTTGGCTGCATAATCAGTGCTTGGAGGAAAGTTCGTTCAGCTTTCCAACCCTGGGAAGTGAGTGCTGGGGGAGGGATGAGGGGGGTTGTAGCCAAGTTCAACCCTTGGAGCAATGAACAGAAGAAACATGCCTGTTCAGGCATGAGTGTGTGTGGCTAGAAAGGCAGTATGAAGGATGACTTGATGCTGAATGGACAAAAGAGGAGATTAGAGAATGATGATCGATTGCAAAGATTGCACGTATTTGGTGCATTAACTTTCTTTCATTAACGTTATTTATAGTGAGCTGCTATAAAAGCAGCCTTGAAGTATGTTTTGAAGTTCAGTTCATAGCAGTTCTCCAGGTGGCAGAGATAAAAGCAACTTGTGAATATCAGCTATGGTGAAATCTGCTGGAAGCAGGCTCTTCAGAGCAGGTAAAGGCAAGGCAGTATGCTGAATTAGCTCAGTATGCTGAATTAGCTCAGGTAGAACTGGAGTTCGATCCTGTAGTCTAGGACGCTTTGCTGAATTAAAATGTGTTACAAAAGCACGTAATTGTGGCTTTTCATTTCCTTTAGCGTTTCTGTAGGGGTTTAGCAAGGTTTTACTACGTACCGTGTCCTCTGGTTGTAAAACTTTCTTGTTGAGCGCGGAGTTGGCAGCAAGACGTCCAGGGCAGCGCCGCTCACGCGGAGCGAATTGCTGTGCTGTCAGGTGACTGCAGCCTTCGCGCAGCTGTTGGCGGTGCGGGCAGCCCCTGCCTGCTACCTTCTGCCTGCTACCTCGCCACCGCGCGCTACTGCTCCGGCTCCTCAACCCTCACGCAGCTCCCGGCGCTGGCAGGGATCAGGGAGGAGATTATGCTTCGGGTCTTTGGGGTGATCCAATGGGAATTGCATTGATCTGGTGTTTAGCTCTGATCTTTATCAAATGGATTACTTCTAAGGTAGGCCATTTTATTATTCTGTTTTGCCTAACTGGGTTCATATAGCCTGAGAGAAAACAAGTCACTAAGAAGTCGAGGAGTATATTTATTTTTCATTTTTACATCTAATCTGTTTTGGAAACACATCATTCATCATTTAAGATTGTGTTTCTTAAGTGTTCATGCGTGATCTCAACTTTTGCCTGCCTTGAAGTGGGAAGAGTGTGTTTGTAGCAGTGCCAGTTAGGAGACCGGGAAAAGGGATCTGAAATGGCTTCTGAATGGCAGCGGTTTGCTTGCCTCCTTTCCGAACTGATCTCCAATTTTATAGCGCTTTAAAGGCTTTGCGAAAATAAGGAAAACCACTTTTAAACATAGTGAGAATAATACAAATTAGTGTATTTTGCTTCCTGGACAGGATATCCTTTTTGTATTGTTGATTTCAGGGTTATGGGAGTGGAAATACCAGTTCTGTTTGCTTAGGTGAAATACCGGCTACTTCACTTTGTAGCCTTTCCATTTGAGATGCCTGTGTTTTGAAAAGTGTGTGCTAACGCTGGGCAAAAGTAGGAGTTCTTGCTCTCTCGTTCTAAAGAACGTAAGTATCCCCATAATGTATATTGTGATAGGAAATGTAGATGGGATTGATGCCTGGAGATGAGACCAGGCTCTTTTCAGCATAGTTTGCTGCCTAACCTGGAATTAATTCCAAAAGGAGGAATAAATTTAAGTTTAGGATTGTGAAGGAGATCCAGAATCATTGGAGAGAATGAGGGAAACGGCGGGAGGAGGCAAATCAGAGTTCATGCATTTATATATAGATAGAGTTTCAATTAATAAAAATCTTTAACATTTTTGAATGATTAGCAGGAGAATCTGGACAAACATGAATTTGAATTTGTTGTGAAAACAAGCTTTGCTGGGTATCCATGCCAGTACTCTTCAGTCATTGCCAGCAACACAGTTCTAAATTTACTAAAAGCAAAAATGATCAGGCTTAGTTGCTAGCGCTTATGATAACTCTTGTCACCTCAAGAAAAAGACCAGGATACCCTAATGGATGTTCATCGCAACTGAAGGCAGATCCTAAATGTCAACGTTTTGTAGCTGGTGGGCTAGCCCAGTACATCGTCTGCATTTTACTGGTATACTGTCAAATTGCTGGTTTGCTGAAACTTGACATAAAAAGGCTGCTGAAGGATTATGTCTGTAATTCAGTTTGGTCAAATACTCTGTTAAGGTGGGAAAAATAGGCATTTCAGGTAGCTGACATTAATATAGTTAAGCATAAAAACCTCTGCTGTTTCTGGTTGTGTTTTTAAATGTGCTAATGTGTTTTCTTTTGAAGAGTTACTGTTTTATGTTCATCCAGTTATTGTATTTTACTGTTGCTTTTGAGTCTTTCTGCCATTCTGATTTAGTTTCTAAAGGTAATACTCCTGTGGTTTTGTCCTCACTTAATTCAGTCACTTAGGTGGGGTTTTCTTGACTGTTTTCTTATCAATTTTCAAGCTTTTGTGTATTTTTGTTTGATCTTGGAGTTTTTATGTTGATAAAACTTTGAGTAAATCTAATGATGCCACACGATGGTACACATCTAAGGTGTATAAGCGAAAATACCTTACAGGTACTTGTTAGATGTAGGTTTCACTAACGTTGATAACTTTCAAACAATAGCTAAGTTTAAAAATGATTTGCAGTCCCTCTTGGGAAATGGTCATGTGAAAGAGCTTTATATGGAAGAAAATACTAAAAGCCCTACTTTCAGATATTTGAAGGGGGTGTGCGCATCTTGCTGCTGATTAGTGTTGCCTTCTTGAAATGAACTACATTAGCTTGCCGCTGGTTTGATAAACTTTCAAAATACTGCTTTGAACTCCAGTGAAATACTGACAAAATAGTAGTAGGACCATTTTGCAGTGACTCGTCTGAGCTCAACAACAGTTTCTTGCTTTAAAATATTTTCCAGTGCTTTTGTGAGTAAAAAAGTGGTGGTGTCTTGTGGAAAAAGGCATGGAACTTTTAATTACTTGAAATAATTCTAAGAAATGATAAATGAGTCTTGCTTTTGAAATCCAATAATAGTTGGGGAAATCCGGTCTAATTAGTTCGTCATTGTAGGGACTTCTAGTTGATAAACTTAGAATCTTAAATAGTTTCCAAATGTGTATATTTGAGGCAGCGTCACCAGTAAATTGCAGTTGCCACGATACACCAACTTCTCCAGACTTGTTCTCAATTTCTTTTTCTGAAAACAGTCCTCTGATACTTGGGCAGAAAAGCCAACTAGGTAAAAATGGCTGTGTTGCTGTCCTCTGGCTTTTTTTTTCCCAGCTTCTAAATAAAGGACTGAGTTGCAGAATGAGGATTGTGTACTCCACCAAAAAGCGTAGATGGTTCTTTCTGCTGGGAGATAGTGAGTTTTGAAAGCCGACAGCTCTGCCAGTTTCTGCTGGTACAGAGTGAGTCCGGCAGTTGTTTCACTTGATGGTCCAAAAGCTGGCTAGCTGGCGCTTGCCGGAATGAAGTGCCCAACAGTAATGCTGGTGCTCTGCTCCGAACTGGACTGGGAAGTCCCCGTGCTAAAAGTGATACATTGGTGGAAGCGTTTCTGTTTGGCACAAACAGCAGCAGGTGCTCTGTTTCCAAGTGTTACATGCGTATGCTGTGCATATGCTGTGCTCCCTAGCATCACTGAAGCGGCTTCTCTTTGAAGATATATCTATTTTGGCATGTCATTCCTGTTGCCTGGCTTTTAATAACTTCCCATACTCTTGTGAAAAGGTTTTCAGAAAGGTCTGACTTCAATCTATACTCCCTTTGCCTATTTTTGTTGAGTCCTTGTGTCACTGTTGTTCTTAAAGGATTAATGGATCTTCCACTTTAGTTTGGACCTCTCCCATTCATCTTCCATGAAGATGTGACAAAAGAGAGGAGAAATGAAAACTTTTCTTACTGTAATGCTCTTTGGAAGAATGAATGACAGACACACTAATATGAAACTGAAATTTAAGATGAGGTTTTCAAACTGGAAGTCCAGCGTAAATGATCCTTCCCAATCACTTTTCTGACATCTGTCTTCACTGCTGAAGTGAAACAGCCAGCCCAGTTCAGATGGCTGTACTCATGTCTGGAAAGGAGCAGAGTGGTTAAGAACCTCATCTAATCATTTGAGGAATTTGTTGAATCACTTGGAGTTCAGCAGATATTCCCACCAGACCAAGTTGTCCTTGTGCTTGAAAAACAAACGTGCCTGAACACATGAGGATTGTCTTCAGTTTTAACACTTCTGTGTGCCTGTTGGAATGATACTTGCTTGTTTGAGTTTTGTAGAGAGGGTCAAGAAGTTCAGTATGCTTCATGGTTATTAATAGGTACAAAGCTTCAGGTAGACCAAAGAGATGGCAGAGATCTAGAAATAAAAGTTCATGCTACGTGAGTTACTATTGATAATAAAAAATGTGATATTTTGAAGTCCTGGAAGTCAAGCTCTGTCCATGAAGTTTTTAGCCAAGGTTCTGTAGACTGAATAGTGTATGCTGCAGTCATCTTGACTGTGTGAGGTAGGTAAATTTTTCTAGTGTAAATATAGTCCTGATGTCTTGGTGTAGGCTATGGAGAGGGGACTGTTGATGAGCAGTGAGGGAGGAGGCATTTTTGGAGGTCAACAAGGGTAGAATCCTGGTGGTCAAATTGTTTGAACTGTTGAATACTTTACAGAAACTTTAGCTCTTCAAGACACCTTTGCCTTTCCTCTTAGAAATTTGCTGCACGTGACAGTTCACATCTCAGTAGAAGCTGGTGTGTTAGAGCTGGTCATTCTTTTTGCTGAATTAAAAAAATGGAATCTAGGCAGAGTATCTTACAGAACCACAGGCAGAGTAGATTAGTTCCCTTTTTTGCTTTTTTTCCTTGCTTTTTTCTAGAGTAGTGTAGGCGGTAGTATAAAAATACACTGACAGTAGTAGTTGAAGTGGGAAAATAGGTGATATACCTCAGCCTGAGGTACATAGTCTGTTACCTGTTTGGAGCATAAACTGACACAAAGCAATCCATGGCTGGATGAGCATAATATTATTTAGCAAGTTTTGATGGGTAAATTAAAAACCTCTGTACCATAGCTCTGTCCTCTGTCTCTTGACTGCCCACCACAGTGCTCCTAACTATCGCTACTTCACTTATTCATCTGGTCTAAAGGTATGAGGTCTGACCACTCATCATCCACTCTGTATCAGTCTCTTCGTGGAACTTGGTAATAGGTTTTTTCCTCTTATCTCTGTTATGTAACAAATTTCAATGAATGAAGTATCTTTAGGACCTCTACCCTTTGAGCAAAATTAGCTGAAATTGTACTACTACTTTTGAAGTATTATTAGGAAGATTTACACAATCGTCTCTTCCCCACCCACCCAAGGAAACCAAACTTTGAAAGGTAGTTTAAAAAGGATTTGATTGTTCAGACTTCTTCCAGAACAAAATCACTTGTTTGTATAAGCAACTGGTTCATGTTTTTAAAAATGTGCTTTGTGTTTGATATTATAATCATACATGGATGTACTGTTTTATCAAGCAAATAATAATTTTGATTTTTGAGAGCAATAATATTTTAGAATCAACGTATCAAAAGGATTTATTTTTCAGTATTTCTTATGAATTGTTTTTCTTCTTGGAGACTAACGTTCCAGTTGGGCATGGTTGTGCATGTGTGCTTAGCTTTCTCCTGTATTACATTACAGAACTGTACTGGACACATCCAGAAATCTGTGATAGACAGGTGCAAATTGCAAGTTAACACTAAATTACATCACTGATTGTGCCTAGTTGGTGATATGAAATGTTCCAGGCTACTGAAAATGTATTCAACTGAGATTTGCTGAAATTCAAAGGTAGGGTATATGAAGAAGTTTGAAAATGTCAGTGGGAAATCAGCATCACTTTCTGGCTGATGAGTTGTATTGCTGCTTTTCCTATCAAGACGGGCACATTGCTGTGAGAAGTGCTGTACAAACATATTTTGAGGAAAGGACTATTTGCATGGTTTATGATCTTCCATGGAAATGTAGAACAAAAGCGAAGATGACATAAAAGTGCTGCACATGGAGTTCTTCCTTGTAGTCTTTACAGCAGCTACTGTAATTGGACCCCATTTGGAGCTAGGTCTTAGGTCATTCCTGTAATTAAATATTAAGCTTACCCTTGGAAGATCTTCTCTGACTTCATGTAAGGTTTTCCGTTTTGTTTTAATATTTAAAATATTAAAACAATGAAGTGTAATTTCTGGGGTAGGAGTCTTAGCACATCAGTTGTACAAACCGCGCTGATAAGAGGTTATTAATCTCTAGTCTGTCTTTGTGCGCATTCAATTAATTCTGTAGATAGATGCATATAAGCAATTTTGCCTTTTCCCCCTTCAAAGTAATGTTTTTTTTCTCTCTTTCTTCTAAAATTCTTTTCAATAGCCAACACCTGTTTTTTCTCTCCTGTTTCCTAACATGGTTTGGTTTCCCATCTTTTGAGCTTACATGTTTTCAGGCTGTTGCTTGTTCCTGCTACACAGAGGAAAAAACTGCATTCACTCCCAGGCTGACTTTTAGCTGAAGGTCTCAAAAGGGTCTGATAACCCTTTGTGGCACTGAGGACTTCACTGTCCTCACTGTAAATAAGAAGTGTGGTGGACAGGGAAAGGTCATAGGAGTTTTTAACATGCACGCATACAAAAGAAGTCTTACTTCTTTAAAGAGAAAATATTGTGAGCTGGCAAAGTTGAAGTCTGATTGTGAAGGTGATGCTCTGATTCTAGGGTTAAGAAGTAACATTAATGAAGGCCCCAAGAAGTGGCAGAAGATGGTGAAAGTACAGTAAAGGTGAGATACGAGGCTGGGTGCTAGGTCATGCCAAGCTTTGAAGACTGCGTGATGCTGGTGCTGTGTATCTAGGAGAACATTCCTCCTGGATTTAGCTATTAGAGTTCACCACGCTTGTGGGAGACTTCCTGGGTTATAACTTACTATTGCGTTAGCTGAGTACGTATGGAACACACATACTTTGTGTAGGTAAGAAATACAGCCTACATGGGAGTATCTCAATGTCATCAAGCTACCCGGGCATGACTCTTTTCGACTTACCATCGAATGAAATACTGCTTGCTCATTTTCTTTAAAATACTTTTATATATTACATTCTGTTTCAGTGGTATCTCGACTTGCCTACAGAAAGTACTGGGTGGTATGGAAGTAACGTGGCAGCCAAGTCTTGCCCCTGCAGAACATCAGTTGAATTCTTAGGACTGCAGTAATGGTGTTGTCTGAGTTCTTTTACTTCTTTTAAAACTACTTTTAGCTTTGAAAGATAGAAATACCCCATAGGGAAAAGTAAATAAATTAGTAACTACAAGTATTTGGTTTTAGTATTACATTCTAGAAGGTTATGAGGAGCACATTTTTTTGTCTGCTGTATCTTATGTCTTTTTATTGTGAGGAATGATTGAGGAGCATCTGGAAAGAAATTTAGGGGGAATGCTTTTTCCCATACTCTGATCCTGTTATTCATAATCTCTTCTCTACCAATTCCTGTCTTTCCTTTGCCTCATCCTAAAATAAAATCAGTGTGCATGTGAAAGATGCATGTTCAAGTTTCCGGAATTAATTTTGAGAGTTAAATTGGAAATGGACAGTTCATACTTTATTTTCATTTCAATTTAAAAATGATTCAGTTCTAACTTGCATATGCTTTTTTTTTTTCCAGAGACGTGGAGCAATTTCCTATGACAGCTCTGATCAGACTGCGTTGTACATTCGTATGCTCGGTAAGCATACCAGTTTCTATATTGCAAAGTTTTAACACTTGATTTAAAAGTATATACATATTTTATTTTTCTTTTTTAGATTTGAATGTTGAATTCTTGGTTATTGTTACCTTTCTCCTGGATAATATCCTGGTTAGATTTTTTTTTTAGATGATTTTGGATTCTCTAGTGTTGACTTGGTGTTTTTGGTTGTTTGACTTTTTTCTTTTTTTTTTTTTCTCCTGAGTTAACCATTGTGTTGGATGTTTTACTCCTATATTTAGAAAAAGAGAGTTACTTAGCCTGTTTGGTAGAAGTTAAGTTTTCAAAGTGACTCATGATTGATTTTATTTCTGTGATGGAATTTATCACCTCTGCATGGTATCCTTCTGGTTAAAACTGTAGCTTAGAGAACATTTGTGTGAGAGTTGCCACACGCTTTTAAAAACTTCAATACTGAGGCTATGAAATGCTAAAGGTTTTTGTAAAACAACAATATTTTAAACAGTACTACTTGTATTAGTCCTAGAAGATGGCTTGAGAAAGGGAAAGGATGCGCCACAGGGCCAGTAGTTCAGTCAACTCACTGAAGTATTTTCCAGAGTAGCAACTAGATAAAGGGTAAAGTTGAATGAAAATGAAAGAACAGCACTGGGAGGGACAAGCATTGGGGGGGGAGACCCTATATGATAGCAAGTGCGCCAAAGGAGTTGAGATCCGTCACTGGGAGGAGAAAGATGCAAAGCTCTGGTGGATCTGGCTGTCAGATTCAGTACTTCCCGCACCTCTTCTGGAGGCTGCTGATGGTGCAGATGGTGTGGGGACTGTGTATATACTTTAAGTCTGTTTCACTGCAAAATTATGCCACTTAATTTAAACCAGCTTGAGCTATGATTTTTGTCTTGAAATGGACTGTGAATGCTTGCATGATGTCTCGCACAGCTCAATGAACATCAACAGCTAGTGAGTATAAATTCTTAACCGGCTCCAACTGTATCAGCCAGAACATGTCTTTTAATGCCCTGAGTCTTTTCAATTATGTTGTATATTGTACGTATTAAAGTCCCCAGAAATTCATAACCACATTGTCTAAAAATTTAAAGCTGTAAGCTATATGCATGTGTACACATGTATATATACGTACGAGTTTATAGTCATAACCTATGTATGTAGGCATACAGGCGCATATGTATATATAAATCCAATTTTGACTTAGCATCTCTGCATGTGTGTTTTTCACTTAGATTTTTTTTTTAAGTTTGTGAAGTTGTTAATATTATAGCACTGTCTACTGAAGGATTTTTGATAAGAGAGTGTAATTACTTTGGAGGTTTGTTAACAGGAGTAGGACAGAAGATGCTGGCTTCTGAGTGTTTATTGAAAAAGCTGAAGGTTTTTGTTGTTGAATTTTCAAAAGTCAAAATACCTTTCACTTTTAATCATCCTTTTTGCAGGATGAACACAAGAATTCTTTAAAATGTGGTTTTTCTGCTCTAGTCATAAAAATAAGAAAGTAAAGTCAGGCATGAGGTAGTTTTGTTTAGTCTTTTTATATACTTTTTTAAACTGAATTTATTTTGTGCTGTAATTAGAAAATACTATTTTTTCTGCTTCAGTGTCCTACAAATTGGGTACTTTTAATTCTACAACAGGGGAAATATGTGTTAATTTATTTTAAAAATGCACTGGTGCTTGAATTAGAGGTACTGTAAGTATATGTCTGTGCGTTTTATCTTCTAAAAATTAATTTGCAAGTGATAGAAATGCAGCGTGTAAAAAAATAATTCTTAATTTCTGGGGGAAGAATTATCTAATTTCTTTTGCTGCTTTGGAAGTTTAACTGTACCATGAAGTAGTTAGGCCCATCATTTCTACAGAAGCGTTTGTGAAATGCTCAAGTAAACCTAGAGGAAAGGAAAGCATGGCTTTCAGTGGTTCTTGGTATGTACACCTGAACTGAGGGAGAAATCTCAATTGTTTTCAAATCTTTGACTGTTCTCATAGGCAGAATTAGAATATATTCAGAATGTGATGTTAAGTAAATTAAATTTTTGCTTGTTCTCTCTTTGGAATGAATTATTAGACTGTGATTGCTTGTTTGAGTAGCATAACTCTTGCTGCATTCGTTGCTGTTTGATGATGCAGAGGCAGTAAGTCTTTTGCAGGATTGACCTCTTCTAACTTCAGCTGGGGGGAGGAGGGTACCAACAAGCAAATAAAAAAATTGCTCACTGGATGTTTGAATCAGTATGTTAAATTTATATTACTTTTGCACTTACTGATGATCACTTTGTTTTCCTGAATGTTATGTACGTTATACTGTACAAGTTAACAACTACTTGCAGATTTATTGCTGTTGTATTCATAAATGGAGTGTAAAAGACCAGCCTGAAAGCTGAACAGTTGGGCGCATCAGTATGTAGAAACATTCATATCAGAGTAGATTTGAGAATAAATATATTCAATTAGAATTTTTTGCAAGAAATGTGAAGTATTGCATTTCCCATACAGTAATGTGAGGGTTTTGGGTTTTATCTATCTTAGCACATTTAGCAAAGTAAGCTGTAAGGAATCTTCAGGTGTAACTTAGCAGGAAGTTAGGCCCAGCGGGGAGAGGTTTTGCCTTTTACTTGGCTGGTTATTATTCCAAACGGACTGTATCTGCTAATAAAATATACCTTGATAAGGTGTTTATTTTAGCAGACCAAAAATATAAAGCTAAGGGAATCTAGGATACTTCCCCCTGCCTCTGTTTAGTTGTGCTGGCTGTAGAGTTGCTAACTTTAACATTTTCAGACTGTTCAATAGTAATCCAATGGAAATTAATTTGCACCAAGTAAATAGAAATTCCTGTGGTATGGCAGCATGTCCAGGTTCAATTTAAAAAATAAATTTGAGAGGCAAACAAAATAACTCTTAACTGTCCTCATCAGTGTCGATACAAACAAACAGGGTTGACTCTAATGACTCATCTGTCATACCCCATTCCCAAAATATACACTAAGCCACTCCCGAGTGGCTTATTTACTATTTTAAAATATAGATACAGATGCAGCATTGTAGAATTTTTCTTTAAAGCCCTTTTAAATAGCTAATATATCTGCATCACTGCAGTCAGCTACTTTTCTCAGCAACTATGAGGAATTCCTATAATTTCTTAGAAGTGCTTCTGTGTAATCTTGATACTTTCTTGCTTTTTGTCTTTGCTTTTCTAGTGTCTTTTCTTCTTGTTTTATATCGCCTGAAAGTTTTGCTACTGTGCATGGGGTGGAAAGCGTGAGGCACTGACTGCTTGTATGGGTGAGCATGTACCTCTCAGCTAAAACTAGAGCATTTTACCCTCCTTTAGAGGTCCTGGTCACTTCAGAAAGGAAACAGTGGAGGCAAGCTACTGTGTAACTCAGGTGCACGGTCTTCTCCGGTAGCAGTTGTTATGTTGTTGTTCCTTTTGCTTTAATTCTGGCATATTCGGCTGACCTCTCATCTGTTTATTCAATACATTTACTAGGAACTTTAACCTATGAAGCTAGCAATTCTTTCTGGATATGCAGCTCTTCATGGCTTTGACTTGGGTGGCTTACCTTGAGGTGGCTGTCATAATTTCTGCTCCCAGCTGTCCTCCGTGATCTCTGAGATTTCTGCCCCTGCTCCCGAAGGCCTCAGCTCCCCAAGCAGCTGCTGCATTGTTACTGTGCCCCACTGGAGTATTAGGATAGCACAAAGTATGTGCTGTGTAACCCTAACACACAGAGATGTCAGCTATGGCATTTCAGCTGCCTCGTAAGTATCAGAGCTGTCCTTGCGGTGTGAGCAGGAGGCTGAGAGAGGGGTAGGAACTAAATGATCTGTCTTGAGGTAAGTCTTGTTACAGCCCTAATTGCTTTTCAGTTGTAGCTGCAAACCTCCCTCCTAACATTTCCTCCTTCTGCTATTTATTCAGTCTGTTTCTGCCTATATGGCTTTTGTTTTAAAAGTGCAAGCAATTCTGGTCATGTAGAACTACTCTGGAAAAAAATTCTAGTATAATACTCACTTAGCTTTGTCTTGTTTGTGCACAAAATCAAATTTTGAAAGGAAGGCTTCATGGTTTTTTAAATCTTTCTCTCAATTCTTTGGATTCACGGAAACACTCAAATAGGAAAAAAAACCTGTTCCTACAAGTCCACTGTCATTAAGATACTGGACTCGAATGTGTTCCCCCTAAGGAAACGGAGGAGTCTCTTCAGAGTGGCTGAAGTGGCTAAAGAAGAGGCACTTAAGATAAACAGTCAGCTTGCTTCTGCCCCCTCAAGGAAATCTTACCTACACGCAAATGGTGAAAATGGTTTCAAAAGATTTTTGTAACCAGTGTGATATTTTGTAGAAGGCCTAAATAAATGAAAACTTTTCATAAGTTCATTTGGTTTAGGTGTTGAATTTTAATTATCTTTCAGCTACCATAGTAATGATTGGTTCTGAGGTTGGACTCCTAATGTTTGAATAAATTATGTAACAGTGGCCTTTTGTCTGATAAAAGTAATCTTAAATCTGTAATGTCTTACGCCTTTTTTTTTTAAGTTACCACAATGATAAACATGCTTCTCCCTTAAAATTAAATTCAGTATAATTTCCAAGCCATAGGGTTATGGAGAACTTGTGCAGGATTTCCCAAGCAAATCAATGTGGATGTGTTATGTTGTGTGTAAGCATGATGAAGTGGGTGCATTTGGGATCTATTGACCTTGGGAGGTCAGATTAACTGAACAGTGAATGGGTAACGATGGTCCAGTATTTCTGTGTTTTTTGGGACTTTCCTATACATACACAGTAGAGACCGGTCTCACTATGTTATTAGCACAGGATTTCATAATGTGCTAACATGCAGCCAGGTCAGTGCTATTCCTTGTTATGCTTCGGTGCACACCGAAACTTCAAACAGATGCGTGGTATCTTCAAATTCACTTGTACCAGTTTTTCCAAGCATGTTGTTTTTTTCTGAAATCTTGAAAAATGTAGGAGTTCTGTACAATGGCAATCGAGACAGCTCTTCTGCCTTTATTTTGGCCCAGTAGGAATTTCTACTTTGCTTACTGTGATAAATTCCAGTCCTGTAGATGTGATACCTTTTGTCCAGAATAGATCCAAATGTATTCTAAAAAAATTCATCCATTGTTGAGATATTGATTCTTAACAAAATACCTTCTGCTTCTGTCACAATCAAGGAGAGAGAATTTTGTTTAACAACTATTTAATGAAAATATTTTGTTTCCCTTGCTGAGAATTTCTTACTTCATATGTATGCAAGTAAATACATTCACTTTACCTTAATCTTATTACAGTTGCATTTTTAATAGTTTACCACGTGCATTTTTAGTATATAATTTCTTCCTTTGGCTAACTATTCTTGTAAATATATGTTTTAATAATTCCTGTTAAAAGCCCATGTAGTTAGTTGCGCTTCTGCATTTCACTTGTAGACAGTTTTTCTTGTTTCTTACTCAAAATCCACAACGTTGGGCATTTCAAGGGTAACAGGGATACTGCTACTCTATGTTAGACTAGGTACTAGTAAATAAAAAAGAAGAAAGCAGAGAACTTTTCTTGATACCATTTATCAGATGAACCTGCTTGTTTTGTTATTTGCAGAATTCCAGATTAGTTTTCAGGTATTTTTCAACGATTTTTTTTTTCTGTTCTTGACACTTTGAACAAGTAAATTGTTCACCAAAACCTAGTTGTACACTGACTGAAACTATTTGCTGATTCGTGTTACGGTTGGTAAATTGTGCAAGTTAAGACTGCCTTGAAAACTAAATATAATTCACAAAAGTTATATCACCTTTTCTGTAAAAAATTAACTAAAAGCTTTTATTTTAATTCAGCTGGTGAACTCATTCACGCAGCTGTAGGTACGACTGATTTCTCAGGTAAATATGAGTGAAAGGTAATGAAAGTTGCATTTTCTTCTGTGTAGACTGATACGTTCATACACAGCTACTAATGCATTTGCTTACTCTCTTCCAAAATTTCCTCCCTTTTTCCTTTTTGTTAACTTATTTTGTAAATGAAATGCACTGGTTGCTTGTGCCTAACAGAAGAGTTCTACAATTTGCTGCCTCTGTATTGCCTGGAACAAGACCAAGCCTCTTGCACTCTGCTCAGATGAATGCTTGAAACCTTTATAAGTAATATATTGTCAATGGTCTGAAAAACAGTATTTACAGGTAGTAATTGAGTTACTTTCCCTTGCAGCTCTTAAGGTTTTCAGTTTCAAAAAACCAAAAGGAGTAATAACTGAGCCCCACATACATTTGGTATGTTTTTACTGATGTGAAAGCTTTAGTCTCATTATTTGGGGACCCCAGGGTCTACTTATCTTTTTGCAGTCTTTCCAGCATGCCTCACAAGATAACATTAATCTGAAGTGTGTCACTATAGATATGTCGGTGTTTATAGATATGTATCTCTAGAAAGATACTTGTGAAGTATTAAAAGTACATTGCTGAAATTTTAGCCAGTATCTTTAACTATTTTCTGATGAGTTGCCTGCTTCAGCATTGCAAAGTAGCAGGTTGGGAAAGAAGAGGGAGAAGCACTCTCAAGATGTTAGAATATTGTCAGTTGCTGGAAATTAAATAGCTATATTTTTATTTTATTCTTATAAAATCGGTCTTAGTTCCTTGTGTTAAATACTCGATTCATATGAAAAACGCTGTCTGTAAGGAAAGAATACTACACTTGAAGGATTTTATAATTAGAAACCAGAACATTTTCACATCTTAAATTTCACTTTTGTATTGGCATTTGAAGAGGGAGACACCATTGCATTTGATCCTCAGAGGCTTGCTCAAAATTGTAATTGCTAAAGGATTTTAAGTGAAAGCTTTTAATCCAGGTGAACTACTTAGATTAATGCATACAAATACCTAATGAAAGAATACTGATCAGCTTTCAGCTGGTAAAATGCATAAGTAGAAATCAGCTAGCATGCTAAAAGATTCAGGTTGAAGCTAATTGCAGTGCAAAATAGTTTGATAAAATTTTAATACTGAGTTTTGGTATTTTAATAGGCTCTTGTGTAATATTCAAACAGCTGAGCACAAGTAAGTAAATGCTAGTGGGAAAATATTCTATTATGTAATATCAAACCATATTGTAACTAGCTTATTTGCTAAAAGCTACCATTTCTAGAAGCTGAATCTTTTTTGTATTATACAGAATGTTATCGTTTTATGTGTGTTACTGAGGAACTATTCAACGTTTAATGTTCTTGTTTCTTGTCATATTAAGGTGCATTTTTACCATACTTGTGTAGCAAGCTTTTCTAATTTCATCTGAATGCTTATCACTTGCTTCTGGCAACGTATGCTTAGGCAGGAGAGATTTTGACAAGAAAGCATGCGATTGCATGTTTAACAAGTCTTCAAACTTTGTTTTGAATTTCACCTTTAAAACAAAAAGCATTGAAGTAGGCCTATTGTTTGAATAACCCTCCTCCATAAGTACATGAATCTTTACCCCTCCAGGCTATGTTCATTTGCATTTTATCTCTGCCACTCTTCCACACTTTTATTTCACTCTTGACCCTGTTTCTAGGAGATGTGCGAGTAAGAAGTCGGGCAGGATTTGAAACAGAGAGAAGAGGTTCTCATCCATACATTGATTTCCGTATTTTTCACTGTAAGTATTTAAAAGCAGATAAATGACAAATAAACAAAGGCTTCCATTAATTTTAACTACTGAACCTCTAAAAACAAAGTTAGCAGCTTATATAGCAAGACCATTTTTTTTATATACTTCTTAGGAAAATCTTTCATGCTACTTATTACCAAAAATAGAAGAGGAAAATCTTTACTGCTAAATTTCTTGTTTTAAAAATATCGTTTAAACTCATTGAATTTAGACCTGGTTTCCTATGGAAATGAAGACTATCTTACAAACAGCTACTGATGTGTGTGCCGAGTTGCTACTTGGCAGACACAATCAGTTGAGAAGAACACTTTCCTGCTTTTATAAAGCAGCAGAAGGGCCTGGTCCAGGATGATGTTTGAAGAGAATTATAGTAGATGTCAATATTCTTGACCTTATTATAATCAATTAATATTACATTAGCTAGAACTTAAATTTTTTTTCGACACAGATAAAGATTAGTGTTATAAGAAAACAGCAGACTAAATTTATTTGATTTTGTGTTTTAGGAAGCATTTTTTCTCAAAAGTGTTACAAGAAGAATGTTTTTGGATAATTTCACTTTTTTTCCTCTACATCTATATTGTTATAATTCAATATGCCAGTAGTTGATGTAATATAAAAGCTTCAATAACCACCAAACAAATATGCAGCAAAAGCGCAGGGGATTTAAGTCTTAATTAAAATATGCCAATAATATTAATGTGTTAAGTGTCATAAAGCATCTATACCAACATTGTATCAGCACAGTTCCAAGTATTCTGAATGCAATGGAGAGATTTAGCAAAACTTATTTCATGGTAACAAGTGTGGTTGTTGTAATTACCTTATTAATAAAAATGAGTGGCAGAAACTGATCTAACTAATATTCTGATCTTATCTGAGGTTACTCTTTAAAAATAGATCACTACCTAAATTTAAAACTCTTAAACTCTTTCATTCAAAAGTTAGTATCATAAAATAGGTGAGAAAACAAAGTTTGAAGAGTATGCTATACTGATTTTTTTCAATAAAGAGGGTAAGAATTCCATCTCAAGTCGTTATAATTCTACTGAATATAATAAATTCTCTGTAGAAATAGCATGTGATTTATGAATTTACATAACTACGTATTTTTGTATCTATATGTGGCATTTCATGCTGATACGGGGAAGTACTAAGAGAAGTACTAAAAGAACTACCTGTTACAAGGCAGTCATGGATGATACTATGGCTGTTTCTTTCCATCCTGATGATTGTGCATCAGGCAGATCATGACTAATCAGGAAAAGGATTTTCACACCCTTTCTTCTTGCCCCTACTTGTTCAGGCACAGACACCAACTTTTAGCAACATCAACTGTGGTGTCTGATGACAGCAAAGAATGTTGCTAGGAGGCCCAAAAAATTCTTTGGCTATAACTTCCCTCTGGAGTCAGCTGCTGTGGCACTTTTCAGAGTTGCTGTATTACAGTCGGATTTTTTTTGCACTTCAGGACTGTGGCCTGTTGCAGCGTTGCTCTTTGACTTCAGACTCCTGCGACATTGCAGAATTTCTTTCAAAGTCAGTAAGGAATTTAGCCCCATCTCTCATAGTATTACTAGATTATTAATTTACAGAAATGTTTGGGCTTTTTTTTAAAATCGGTAAAATGTTTTCTTTTTCTCTGCAATGCTAATTGAGTCCTGATCAGCGTTTCCTTAATTGTTTTAAGCCAAAGAGCTTCACTGTCGTACTATCAGATTGCAAGTAAAGAGAAGTAGTTGGGAATCAATTTGACCTCATTTTTAGGACCTTCTCCCCACCCTCCCCCAGTAACTCCAGAAGGATTTTGCCACATAGAGCTACATGGCTGAGAAGTGTCCACCCATCTAAGCAATAGACAGCATGTGAGAGGAGCCAGCTGAGCCAGCCAGCTCTTCTTTGCTTGGGGCAAAAACTGAACTGAAAAGTGTCTCTTCTGCAGCTGAAGCAGACTAAACCATCTGAATGTTGGCTTTTTGTTTTTTTTCCCTCACCACAGCCGCATACTGAACATCAGTAATGCATGGGTTTGCTTCCTTCATGGTGTTTGTAGTTTCACTGTAACTTTCTTCTGCTATTCACTAACTTTACTCTAAATAATTTGCAATGATCATTGCTTACCTATTTTGCAGATGACTTATATACTGGCTATATCATTCACAGTGTTGAAGCGTTATTGCTGTGTTGTATTTTGCTTAGCTAACTTCTGTTGTTCAGCATTATTTTTTTTTTCTGTCAGTGATGTTTTGTGAAGAAGTTGAACGTCTTTCAGGAAGTCCAGCTAAAAATCTGCTGACCAGTTCTTTTTCCAACATTTTCTTAATAGCCTCTTAACCTAGTGTTTTATTGGTAGGTTTGAAGAGTACTGAATTTTAAGTGCATTACTGTATTTTCAGGAAGCTACTGTTTTGTTGTTGTTCTTTAAATAATCACTTCTGTTTCAGAGCAGTATTTTTACTTGCAACTTCAACTAGTGTTACCAAAGTAAAGTGTATTATTATTTAGTTCTTAAGACCACTTCTGTTTCTTCTTAAGGATTATAAGCTCAGTGTTCTCATCTTCATCCCAGAGTTCTGTAACTGGCACATGAATATTCAAGTTTCTAAACTGGCTAGAAGTATTCTCAATGGTGACTTCTTTCTAGGAAATACAATTTTAAAATGATTGTTGGAAAAATCTCTTTATTATTGGTGCTAGAAATGATGGTGTGGAAGTCATATCTGGGGATTAAGTGCAGGATTTGACTGATAATCAAACTAAGTGTGTTGGGTGGTAGTTTTCCCTCTGTTTTCTGTTGTTCCAAGAGTCACACTTTTATAGCTAATTGTGGGAACTAGCCAGGAGACATAGCTCAGTAAACACATTTTTGTTTCAACAAGACCTCTTCCCGATGAATGGGGCAAGTCAGGGTTGTATTCTTCTTGTTGGTTGGTAGTTGGCTAACACTGGGACATCAATTAGCAGTTTTTCTGTTACTGTGGTCTGTTGAGTTTATGTCCGCAGCGCCAATGCAGACATAAACTCAAGTTAGCAGTGAAAAGCCTCCATTTCTGGAGAGAAGAGAGCAGCCGTGTAACTCTCTTCCCCACAAATAAATTTTTACCTTAAATATAACAGCCTAGTTTTGTTCAGTGGATGTACATATTCACAGTTGCACAGTAAATTGCATACACTTTAATATTTTGAGTTGAATATAGAGTATTGGATCTACTTCTCACCCCTCAGGTAAGAAGGAGGGAGTTCGGCAGTTTGCTGTCTGATAACCCAGCTTGTACTCTGCGGTGTTCAGGAAAGTTATTGGAAAAGTAATTGCAATGGTCGTAACCACTATTGCTCTCTGCTGGTTTACAAATAGACTACAGTTAACATGATTACTTATAAGTTTGGGGTTTGGTTGGTGGTTGTTTTTTCAATACTCAAGACATTCTAGATAGTAATTCAGTCTGGTATGTAGACAGAATATGTTGATAAAAGCTAATGCAGAACAAAATCTTCATAGAAGAATTAGTAAATGACAGTATAAAAATAGTCCCTTTTCCAGAAGTAGCAAACTAGCAATAAAATTCTAGAGTTTGTTTTCTTGGTATTGAGATGTCGTCAATAATGTCCATTGTTTTTTATACATGCGTATGTGTGTGTCTATATATATGGAGAGAGAGACACCAAAAAACTTTGATTATGTTTGTGAGGACTTTCTCACTTGCACAAACAAAAGAATACATACTGTGCCTAAATCAGTTTCACCTGGGGGAAAAAAAAGATGACAATGTTATACAGTATGTTATAGTGAGGAAGTGAAGGCAAAATGAATGAAGTGAATCTAAAGTGAATAATTAAGGTAACAGAAAAAATATTGGGAAGTGTCTTATGCAGATACAACTTAAATTAATGTTTTCAGACTTCTTTTTTTAGGAAAGGGTTCTTGGATGTATTCTGGAATAACTGGATAAAAACCCAATACTTTGGGTTTTTGGAGACGAAATATTTTTTCTTCCTCCTTTTCCTGTTGTATTTTGACCAGAATAGATGTCTCTAGTCTGCGCATGCTTCTATGCGGAGATGGTGATTTTGCCAACACATATGGCTCTATTTTGTTTTTTTTTATAGATAACCGAATACGTCACATCTGTGAGTTAAAATATCGTAGAAAGAAGAAAGGAGTGTTTGAGCTAATCAGTATGTTTTCTGCAAATATTTAAAAAATGACTCAATTTTGAATCAAATTAATGCTTACATACAGTACGTGGGGAGAAGACTATGTGATGGGAACATAAGATTTCATCGAGACTTAGATGGTTCTTGTCTTTAGTTGTATATGGACGCTTTCTAATGAGGAGAGGAAACAAAGAAAGAGTTGGGGTGATTTTTATAGGTGATGGATAAATCTAATTCTCTTTAAGAGTACAAATTCATGAAGCAATTCCAGAGTTTGTCTTTGGGTATACAACTTTCAGACTGTTTACTTGGAAATTGCAGTTCAAGGAATGTTTTATATGCTACTTTGACATCTGGCAAAGATGCAAGCATCTACTGTTTTGAACTTTCCAGTTTTTCACTCACAAATGATTGGAAAAGGTTTACCTTGGACTGTGAATTTAAGCTTCCTTGGGTGAGAGGCCAGAAGCCAAAGATGAGAGAAGAGTTCAAATCCAAATTGATTGCCTTAAACAATTTGGAAAATCTCTGTGTAACAGCACCTGATCATAGAATCATAGAATAGTCTGAGTGGGAAGGGGACCGATAAGGATCATTGATTCCAACTCCTGACTCCACACAGGACCAGCCCAATCAGAGCAGATGACTGAGGGCGTTGGCCAGACGCTTCTTGAACTCAGCCAAGCTCGGTGCTGTGACCACTTCCCTGGGGAGCCTGTTCCAGTGCCCCACCACCCTCTCAGTGAAGACAGTTTTCCTGATATCTAACCTAAACCTCCCCTGTCGAAGCTTCATGCCGTTCCCTCGAGTTCTATCGCTGGTCACCAGAGGGAGGAGATCAGCGTCTGCCCCTTCGCTCCCCTTTGTGAGGAAGCTGTAGGCTGCGATGAGGTCTCCCCTCAGTCTTCTCCAGGCTGAACAAGCCAAGGGACTTCAGTCTCTCCTCATACTTCTTCCACTCTAGACCCATAACTATCTTTGTTGCCCTCCTCTGGACACTCTCCAATAGTTTTATGTCCTCTTTTGTACTGTGGCACCCAAAACTGCACACAGTACTTGAGGCTGCACCAGCGCAGTGTAGAGTGGGACAGTCATGTCCCTAGAACGGCTGGCAATGCCGTGCTTGATGCACCCCAGGACACTGTTGGCCTTCCTGTCAGCCCGGGCACACTGTTGGCTCATGTTCAACTTGCTGTTGACCAAGACCCCCAAGTCCCTCTCAGCATGGCTGCTCTCCAGTGTCTCATCGCGCAGTCTGTAGGTACAGCCAGGGTTACTCCTTCCCAGGCGCAGAATCCGGCACTTGCTCTTGACAACACCATCTAGAGGTGGCGATAAAATGAGTATAGTCCAGATGAAGTTGAATGCCTTATTTTTGTGTCAAGAAAATAGAGGAATTCCCTAGCTGAATCTGGCTAAGACTAATTATGTCTTGTTGAACAGTCTACTCTGAAGAAGAGCGAGTTTCACAATGAATAAAGTCATGCAAGAAGATTTCTATGTGGTCACAGGTTGAATGAAGTATTTGTTTCCCTGTGAAAACACCAGCACTGAGGAGTGAAAAGCTTGTACACAAAACACTTCTCTAAAAGCTGCATTTCTGTGAAGGATGCATTCCAAAATTGTCATCTAATTATTCACAATCCAGATTCTTCAAAGAAATTGTTTTCCTCAATGTGAGAGAAATTTTGACTTGGGTTTAGTGTGTAGAATGCGATCCCACAAGGGGAAGTCACGGTTAATGTCCTAAATACAGCTTCGTCCAAAAGAAAACAGTGAAGATAAACTTGAAGTGGAAAGTGAACTTTGAAGTGAGCTTGGTTAAGGAAGATTTCAGGGTAAAAGCTTCCAGCTGAGAATACAGGACAGATTTTGTTTTTTCATTTTTCTTTTGCTATCCTAGACTTCTATTTTACCTACAATTTCTTCTTTTCAAGTTTCTGTAAAACAGCAGATTTTATGTAGCTGATTTTATGTAGCAGATTTTATGTAGCTTATTTTTAAAAGTGGTTGTTTATTGGTTTTGGGTTTCGGGTTTTTTTAAATGCTGGACAATTTGGCATAAAGTATGTGAGAAGTCTTTTGTTTTCATCTCTGCTCCCAGTTTGACTTTTGTATCAACAGTCATAGAATCCTAGAATCCCTAAGGTTGGAAAGGACCTCCAAGTTCATCAACTCCAACCGTCAACCTAACACCACTATGCCTACTAGATCATGTCCTGGAGTGCCACGTCTACATGTTGTTTGAATGTCTCCAGGGACGGCGATTCAACAACCTCTCTGGGCAGTCTGTTCCAGTACCTCACTGCTCTTTCCGTTAAGAAGTTTTTCCTGATATTCAATCTAAGAGTCATAGAGACTCTTAAGGGATACTCTTTTTCTGTCAACCACAATGTGTTACTTTTAAATTGTTCTTTCATTTCGGGAGATGAAGAATAGTCAAAAAAGGATTACTTGATGGTTGTGTGATTGCACTGCTGTAGAACTGAAGATTTCTAGAACACCAAAGAATGGTGTTTTCCTGGAAGACATCAAGAAAAGGATTTGGTGATGGTCTGGAATATATTCTTCTTTGGGAAACAGAGTTGAATCATGTGTTGTGTACTTGTTCTTCAAGAGTATCACTAACTTCGTTGACACAGCATAACCCATTTCTGTAAGGGATATATATGTATTCTGATGATATTGCTCTAAATATTTTGCTTCAGTGAGGTTTGTTAGCTCACACTGTGCTGTTGTGAGTTACAGAATTTGCCGTGCCCAGTGGGTGGATTCAGGTCTGAAAAAAAAAAAAGGTGTACTACTGCAGAATTTCTGGGCTTATGATGCAGTAAATTGGTAGGGAAAGAATATGCCTTGTCTATACTGTTTCCTAGTCCTAAGATAATTGCAGAATGTTATGCACTCCAGCCCAGGAATGGCACTGTTCAGTTTACTTACTTTTGTTTCCTTCCTGATGTGTTTACAGAAATACTAAGAGGAGCCAAAATAGAAGAGGGTTATATGAGTAGAATCCTGTAGATACCTTTTCACAGTGTTCTCTTTACACTTTAGCTCTACTGCGTAATGGCTTACAGTGCCATTGGGAATTGACATCTAATTCATGCTGATTTTTAATTCCTCCACTTTGAGTAATTTGTCTCAATTTAGCTCTGCTTTGAGCAGAGAATTGGACCAAAGGACTTTCAAAAGTATCTTCTGTCCCTTCTGACCTACATTATTCTACTGTTCTGTGGCTCTACGCTTTGCCATGGCCGTATTTCATTCTGTGAGATCCTTCAGGAAAGGAGGTATCTTTGGTGATTGCTGGCAGTTGCCCTTCATCAGGGAGGATCTGCTGAAAAATACTACGGTTTTCATTAAAGTTGTGATACTACTAGAGTTTCTTGAAACTTAAATTTTTGATTCCACTCAGAAGACGTTTGCAAAGCCATGTTTATCTAACTAATCCTTAACCCACAGCATATTTTCTGGTCATCATTGTTATTTGGGGAAAAAAAAAACAACCCCCCAAAACCCCCCAAGCCCTATGAAGTGTTTCTAAATACATATATATGATGCATTAATGCCAAAACAGACTGGCTGCTTTTTTTTTTTTAAGCAGAAGAGGGGATATAGTGCCTTACAGTGATGGCTAGCAGGGTTTCAGAGCGGTTCTAAGGAAGACGTGAAGTATAAGGTAATTTAGACACCGGTAGTCTTTACATGTAACTTTAAAATCCTCGCTGCAATTATCTTCCAAATAAAATCGTAGTTTTATGTATGACTCTTGTACTGAATGTCTTAAAAGTATTTTAAAATGCAAATCAGAAGTGAAATACTTAAAGAGCAGCTAAATAACAGGACTTAAAATATTTCTTTTAAATGTGCACAGATCTAATATACTGCATTTCTTCATGGTTTGATAGGAATGCATGTGAAATTAGAGTGCTTATGGGTCCCTCTAGTGGTGTGAAATGCTAGATACTTCTGAATTATTCATAAATAGAGCATTATTTGTATCCTAGAGGGCCTTAGAAATATGGTTATAATTGGCATGTGAAATTGGGTATTTCTTTCAAACGTATATATTTACAGGTAGTGGAAACTTTCAGATATTCTGTGAGGCTTGGTGATAGTATCTGCTATGTAAAAATTCTAAACGTGTAGTTGGGTTTAATATGGAAAAATTGAGAGGCTACTTCCATGAAAAAAGAGATTTCCTTGATTATTATTTTTTTTTAGGAAAACATCTCCTGTGGTGGATCTCCGCACCTCAAACTTCAGGTTTCATGTTCAAACATAAAAAAGAAACATCCTCCCAATTATATTTTCTTTTTTAATTCCTTTTTCTGTTAGTGGCAATGATACCCAAGATCCTCAGTTAAGCTCTTTTTATTGGTAATAGCAAAATTCAATTATTTATATATTGGCTATTGGCTAACTTCGTATTTACCTTTTGGGCTGTAACAGGGAACAAATGGAGGTATAGTTCCTACACCGGATAGCCTTGTTTCAACCAGGACACCATCAGAGGCTGTGGGTCTTTATCTTTGCCTTAAAAGAAAATGGAAACATTTTGCTAGGATTTAAGGTTTCTATTAATAAAGAATTAAACTGCGTCGTAATTTTGGTTGACATCCTTCAATTTGTTGTGTGTCCTTACTCTGCAAAAGATGCAAAAATTCTGAGAATGTGTCAGTGTGTTATTTTGTAAGTGATTGTCACTTGTCCTTTCTCTACCTATTTTGTATTTTTATTTCAGCATGAGAAAAATAAATATTTAATATCCCTGTCAAATGTGCTAAATTTTTTTTTTTTAGGTTTTTGTGAAGTACAACACACTTAAAAGATTGGGAGTGGGAAGAGGGATTAAAATAAGTGTCTTGAAATACAGATAAAATCTGTTGCATGAAGACAACTTGCATTATTTTATTGCTGTGTGTGCATAACATTAGCAAAACAACTGACGTTACTAAACAGAACGATTCCTTTTTTCTTTATTTTAGAGAAAGGCATTTTTTAGTTATACCAGCATCTCCCTTAAGATGCTTAGAAACAACAATGTTGTTTTAATAAATAACTTGGAAATAATAAATATTTTGGGTGATATTCATGAATTGTTGAGAAGGGAAGAACGGCAGAGGAGGGCTGCTGTTGACGAGGCACAAAGGCCCTACAGTTTCAGTCCTGTGGTTCCTTGCATCGAAGGTGCTCCTGAATGCTGTATCTTCCTCCTTAACATGCCCAGTGCCTTGACTTTGCTTTCATTCTGTTTCAGTTCTCAAAACTGTAATTATCATATTCATTTATTTGTTTTCTCATTCTAATTTGGCCTTAAACTGTCCTTACCTCTTAAGAGCATATGGTCACTCCTGGATATTAGAAAGGCATTTAGCCCACCGAAAGCTCCAATGAAATGAAGGATGTTTTTGGGCTGGGAGGAGGGATGTGTTTGCAGCATGCTTTTTCTTGAACAAATGTAACTCACTCGTCACCTTCTTCTTTCCATTATAAATGCATTATGGATCCTTGCTTTGGTAAGGTCTCTGAATTTAGCATCTTGTTTCGTGACTCATGATAGAAGAGGGTAGGCTGACATTCTCTTATTAATCATGCATATAAAGGGAATGACTTTTCCGCTTGTGCCAGGAGGGAAATAACCAAGTTTCCATTGCACAACTGTATTGTTCAGTTTACCAGACCTTCCCATGAACTTGTCTTTGCTGGTCTGCCAGAACCACAAAGCGGTTGATTTTTGTATCCTTCATAATAATTTATCTGTGAGGAAGAGGAAACTGCAAGCACAGATGCTATCAATGTTCCTGCAGCTGAAGAACCTATCTTTTTTTTTTTTCCTCTTCTCCCTTCCCCTTCCTTGAAAGCTAGCTATTTTATTTTTCAGCCTCCCTTTTAAATTAATCACCTGTCAAACCTCCACATCTGACTCACCTATTCTGAATTGTCCTGTAGCAAATATTTAGCTGTTAAAGAGAGAGCAATTTACTTTTTGGGTTGGTGTAGTCCCCCTCAGTTAGGTGTTCTGGAACTGCAGAGGGCTGGCAGGGCTCAAATTCTCTTTCCTCATTTGGAAGGCAGTCTACTCATTGCAGATCTAAATGTTGAGACCTTTGGTCAAGCTGTTGTTACTTAACTTGGGCTATACATGTGGAATAAGTAGTAGTTCACAGAGAACTGCAGATCCCTGCCCGTGAGGAAGAACATCCCCAGTACCAGCACAGGCTGGGACTGACCAGCTGGAAAGCAGCTTGGCAGAGAAGGCCATGGAGGTCCTGGTGGACCCCACGCTGGACATGGACCTGCTATGTGCATTTGCTGCAAGAAAGGCTAATGGTGTCCTGGGCTGCGTTAGGCAAAGTGTTGCTAGTAGGCGGAGGAAGGTGATGTGGCCTTTCTGCTCAGCACTGGTGAAGCCACATCTGGAGTGCTGGGTCCAGGTCTGGGCTCCCCAGTACAGAACAGAGATGAACATACTGGCATGGGCACAAACTGAAACACAGGAGGTTCCCTCTGAAAATTAGGAAACGCTTTTTCCCTGTGAGGGTGGCTGAGCACTGGCACAGGTTGCCCAGAGAGGTGGCAGTCTCCCTTCCTGGAGATGCTCAAAAGCCACCTGGACACGGTCGTTGGCAGTGTGGTCTTGGTGGCCCTGCCTGAGCAAATGGCGTTTGACTAGATGATCTTCAGAGTCCTTTACTACCCCAGTTGTTCTATGATTCTGTAATAGCAGCATGTATGCCAGGAAAGTTGGAATGAAGTAGGCTTTGCTGTTAGTTTGAGTTATATCAGCTGGAGCCATACCCTTTTCTTTTTTCTTCTTTACTTTTTTTTTTTTAAATAAGGGGGAGAAATAGGATTAATGTGTAAGCTATACAAGCTGATGATAATTTACAGAGTTTAAAAATACCTTTAAAGATGAATGTCGCAATAGCATATTGCAAAGGCATGACTGTTCAGCTTCACAGAAGACTGAGTAATTCACTTGTCTCTGTACCCACATCATCATCATCAGAAAAAATACTGAAACTAAAACGTGTGCAACCCCACCAAATAATGTACGAACACAAATACAGGTGGTGTGAGCTTTGCTGACAAAAGCTGTTTTATTTATATTACCTATATTATATTGTTCTGCCAAAGATTAACGGGTGGCATCTGTGAAAGGGAGACTTATTTGCAGCATAACATAAGTAGGTTTTGGTTAACGACAGATCTGTGAAAGAGTACTTAGATCAAGACAACTACTTGTGCTTCCAGAAGAGCACTGATTTCTCCTCCTTAAATATTTTGTTTTATTGGGATTTAGTGAAGTTCTTTGATTTTCTTTGTGACTTTGTGGACATTTTAGATCATATTATGACCTAAATATACCCATTTTATGTATTTTATTTCAAACCTAATGATTTTCGTTCTGAAATTTGGATTTTAAGGGACTGGATCAAGATTGAGGGGGGAAAACCTCTCACCCAAGCCTAGGCTGCATTAACAGGGGCAGCTGTATTGCCCCTTGCTGCTCCGCTCTGCAGGCTGGCAGCGCCCAGACTGTAACCTCACCTTAACGAATGTGGTTCAAAATATTGGTAGAGTAATGCAACGTGGCAGAACCTATTTATTTGCCTGCTGTATGCGTGGATGTTGCCTTATAAGCAGCCTTTATCATATGTAGTACACCAGTTTCCATAACTGGGATGGATATAGGTACCAGTGTCTTCAGAGGACGTGCCCTCAGCCTTAAGTATGATGACTCAAAGAAAGATAATTTCATGTGAAGTCATCTGTGTTAGCCCTTTGAAACTGATGGGAATTTAGTATCTTGATAAAGTGTTTCAGGTGTGTCTGATACCTGAATATTCCAGTTTTGTCAATTTAATCTTGTTAGGACAGACTGATACGAAATGCTGTTGCGGTTTTATTAGATATTGTATGTTCCTGCAGTTGTCAGTTTTGTTCAGGGACGTTTTATTAGTGTATATTGGGAATTAATATATTAATGAATTAACATAGAACAGAAAGGAGGGAGAAGAATTTATATGGATAAAGACTTACCATATGTGTAATTAAGCTGCTTTCACTAGAAATCACTGAGGTTTCTAGTGGAGGTTGTTAATAAGGCCACACCTTCCCGCGTTCAGACTGACTTTTAAGAACAAAAATTGTAACTGTGTACTTCACTAATTTCTAACGTGCCTTGTTCTTGGCAGGGCAGGAGGGCTGTCCTGTGAAGTTGGGCTCACACTGGTTTTGAGGATCTGCATTTTTGGAAAACAGCGTGTTTGCACTGACTTCCTTAATACTGTTTTTCTTTTTGCTTCTTTCTTTCTTAAGTCGTTTTGGGCAGAATGAGGGAATATTGAAATTACTGACTCTGGTTATGTAAAACTGCTGTTGGGGTACTGCTGAAAAGGAAGTAAGGCCAAGTTTGGCCTTCAGTATTTCTGAATGAAAATATTAGGCTCATTGTGAAGAAACTGTAGCTACGCGTAGTTCGATCTTCAGGTTTCCAAAGCACTTCAAGCATATCAAGTGGACTTGAACATCAGATAGCATCAGTCATTTGAATAAATCAGTTAACCTAATAAAAGTAAAGCAAAATATTTGGATTAATCTTTAGAAACAGGCTAACAACAGTTTTCACTGTACTGGGAAAGGGACTTAGGAATGCTGTGAAAGTAAATGTGGTAGCTGTTCAGCAGAGGAGTTCTGAGCATAATTATCTGCAAAGACACCAAAATCACTCGGGTGTGTTTTAAAACTTTGCCAGTAAAGTTAAGAGAATTTCTGAGCTTTAAATTCTGTATAAAAGTTCAAGTTTTTACGCTTGAAACCTACTTGGTAATGCCTGTGTCAGCACACAATTACTAATGTTCTCTTGCTGGTGTATGTATCCGATGAGATTTGCTAGGGACATGGATCAGGTGTGGATACGTGAGACCAGTTTTCCAAAAAGAAGCTGTTTGCAGTAGTGTGTGTTTTTACACAATTTCCATAATATTTCTGTCCTTTCAATAATAGAGTTCCTTAAAAAGATAAGTTTTGGCTGTGATTTAAATATTTGGTTTTCTTCACAGGATGCTTATACAGAAAACTTTCTTTTCTAAGCCATGGCTCTGTACTTACTATTAATAACAATATCTGTATTTGTGACTGAAACATCTGATACACAAAAAAAATTACATTGCCTTTGTTGTACCAAACTCCCCTGAACAGTTGTCTTTTTGGTAAGGGTTTTTTAGACAGAGTATTTATTTTCTTGTTTTTTTGTAGCAAATTCTGAAATCGAGGTGTCTGTGTCTGCAAGAAATGTGAGAAGGTTGCTTAGTTTCCAGCGATACCTGAGATCTTCCCGTTTTTTCCGTGGTATCACTGTTCCAAATTCTTCAAACATTTTAGATGATGATTATAATGGACAAGCAAAGGTTGGTTGCTTGATTTTTATTTTTTGAAGTATGTTTTTTTTAAAATGTTTGCTAGTATATAATTATATCTCATGTTAAAAGTGCAACCAAGTACAGATTTTCAGCATGTACTTTTTTTATGTCTGTGGATGTCTCTGTGTGTGTATGTATCTTAATAAAGTCCAGCCAAAATTACATGGTTTCTAACAAACTCCTTTACTGCTCACAAGTTTACTGGGATGACTTTTAGGGTTTATGTGGCTAGCTCTTTTTTAATAACTCTAATGAACGGAGGATGCACTTGAGTAATTGAAGAAGTGAAGAAAGGAAAATGTATCTGTATTTAAGAAATGTAAATGAAGCAATTTGGACATCTATCCCTCCCTTTCATTTTTAGTCTAACCTCAGTAATGAACATCTGGAAGAGTGGCTGCCTGCTACTGAAAACTCAGTAAAATGCAGTAAATGGATTTATCAGAAGATGATTATGCCAAACTGACTTTGGTAGGCAGTTCTAGAAGAGACAAGTGTGATAGCTCTAATACACGTGTGCTGCAGTAAAGGGGAAAGCAGGTACTGGGAAGGGGGGCAGTACTACGAGAGCAGCTAGTTGGATGAAAGGTGAAGTACTGGAAACAAAGGATGGATAGCGCTGAAGGGGAGCGAGCAGGCAAAGGTTATTCAGGTTATTCAAGATCCCAAAGTTTGTGTCATCTGGCTGACTGGATGTGGTGGGTTTTGTTTGGGATTTTCACCCAGAAAAGGAATGTACTTTTAATACAACATATCCATGCTCAACATGATCAGGCTGTGGTATAGGAAGAATCTGATGATCTTGGAGGGTGGATTTTAAAAATGTACATGTAATTTAATAGTAAAGAGATCTTGTTAATGCTCCTGCTGCTTCTGGTAGCAGAGTGTTAGTGGCTGGTAGAGCAAAGCTGGAATGTATAATTGAATCACAGTACAGCTCTACCAATCTAATGAGAGTAGGAGAAGGCAAGGATCTGTTGTAAAATGTGCTGAACAGGTATGTCTGGTAGAAGTAGGGGAGGCAAAGACTCTGCTGGACTCTGGTGAGGCCTCAAGTGCTGTTTGCTGTTCTTGTTCATCCCTGTTGCTGGGACAACAGTTCGTGCGGAGCAGCTGTGAAGTGGTGCCAGTTCAGTGAGGGGGAAACTCAAAAGCCAGTTTCTTAAAAAAAGACATTAAAAACTTGGCTCATGTCTAGTAAAGCATCTAAATGTTATTTTTCTTCGATAAACAACAAGGGAAAGAGGGAAAAAATGAGGTAAAGCACTACACAGAGATTAATTTACTAGCTCATTGCAAAAAATTAAAGTGGAAGAAGTCTGAATAGAGAGTCATTCTGTCATACTGCTTTTGGGTTTAACCTAATTGTTTTAAATTGTATTTTACTGCTTTTAAGAAATTGACTAAAAGATGAAGGGAGAATCTTCATCCAGTTCTGTCAAGGCACTTCTCCTTTTCTCAGTTTTTTAATTTGTAACATTTTTAACTTTTTTCAGTTTTCAGACAAATTTAATTATTTTTTCAATGCTATTTTTATGTAGAAATCCTAAGACTGCATCTGTCTCTGAAATTGTAAATACTCCTCTGGGCTACGGGACAGTAGGCATATACTGAGAAAAAAATGACAGCTTTTGTGTTTTCTTTCAGTGTATGCTGGAGAAGGTTGGAAATTGGAATTTTGATATTTTTCTTTTTGATAGACTGACAAATGGTGAGTTTACTTTTGCTGTTTCATTTGTGTTTTATCTCTTAGCATAACTATTGTGCTATGTGAGTGATTGCTTGTTGACTAAAAAGCACAAACTTCATCAGGTAATACTTTTGGATTTAATAGTTTTTCATCTAAAATCTAATTTGCCTGGTCACACTGTTAAAGTACTGTTGCTGTCAGTACTGATAATCACTGGTTTGTAGAAGAGTCCCTTCTTGTACTGTGTAGGTTGCTGTTCTCTCTTAGTAATTTGAAGTAGTAATTTGATATAAATGAACAAAGAATTTTGCCAACCTAGATTTTTTCTTTCATTATGCGGTGCTGGTAACTTATATGGTTGTGTCCAAAAGGTCATTTATATTGAACAATTATTTTTCTGATAAATTTAATGTCAGCTAGAATAGTTCTATTACTTTATGATAAAAACGCGTGTTGGAATGAATGCATTACAACTATGATATATAATAGAATACCTAGAGAATTAGGAGTTGAGCAGCAGAAGCTGCTGTATGCATAGCTTGCACAAAATACAAAGAGGAAGAGAATGTTATAGATAGATAGTTTAGTGCACCCATTACAAATAGCAGTAGGAACTACAGAAATAATTGGTTTAAAAAAAATAAAAATCAAAGTATTCTTGGAGCAAGCCCAGAGGAGGGAAACAAAAATGATCCAGAGGGCTGGAGCATGTCTCCTGTGAGGACAGGCTGAGGGAGTTGGGATTGTTCAGCCTGGAGAAGAGAAGGCTCCAGGGAGACCTTATAGCAGCCTTCCAGTACCTAAAGGGGACATACAGGAAAGCTGGAGAGGGGCTGTTTATCAGGGAGTGCAGTGACAGGACAAGGGGGAATGGGTTTAAACTGAAAGAGGGGAGATTTAGATTAGATATTAGGAAGAAATTCTTTCCTGTGAGGGTGGTGAGGCACTGGAACAGGTTGCCCAGAGAAGCTGTGGAGGCCCCATCCCTGGCAGTGTTCAAGGCCAGGTTGGATGGGGCTTTGGGCAACCTGGTCTAGTGTAGGGTGTCCCTGTCCATGGCAGGGGGGTTGGAACTAGATGGTCTTTGAGGTCCCTTCCAACCCAAACCGTTCTATGATAATTTATGGACCGCCAGAAAAGAGATCTGAAATATGCTGGGGAGGAAGAGGAAGGGCTGCTGCAGTGTGCAGAGTGAAGTTTTGTATTATAATCACAGCAATAGATGCTGAACATAGAATAGAATAGAATAAGGAGATGTGCAAGTCCAGCATCACAGTGACATTTGTGCCAATGTGGGAAGCGAACAGAGGGCAGCTTTTGTAGGTTTTACATCAGTCAAATGGAGCTGGTAGCAGAGATGCAGTTATGGTGTTTTCAGTTGGCAGAAAGAAACAGAAATGAAGTTTAGAAAGGAAAGTATGGCACCAAAAGATAATTTTTCTCTCCTGTTTTGTTGAAATGATGCTCAGCTTAATCTAGTGTAAAAGTGTATTAAATCAAACTGTGAGGGTACTAAAATGGCTATGAAAAATGAAAACAGGATTTTTACAAATAGAATATTTATATGGATACAGATAAACTTGAGATTCGTTAACAATGAAAGAAAGCGATGTGTGCAAGTTAACTTGTTTGTAAGTCTAGCTTCTATCACATTAATGTATCAGATGGGAGTAATCTGAAAACATCATTTTTATGAGGCCTTCTCTACCTTTTAAATACGCTTTTTTCAAATACATTTTTCGATACTACCAGTGCAGCTTCTATTGTGGAAGCCTTTCTGTACCATCCTCTTTGCATCCTAATTTAGTCATTTTAGGAGGACATTTTGAACAGGCAGCCTTGTTGTTGAAAGTTCGTAAGGGGAGAATGCTGTATATAAAGCTCTGCTTGATGAACTGCCCTGGACGAGCCTGTAAGAAACAAGCTACTCGATAGATGTTGTTTGAAGAACCTTGTATCTTACTGCAAGAAAGTGGTGTGCACACGCAATTACGTCAAGCCTAGTAGTAAGCTAGATTTAGCAACAATTTTTGTCCTTTTGTACCTCAGTTTCTGTCTGTGCTGGGTTAATTACTGCTGTATGAAGATTGTCAGAGTCAAGGTACCAGAACTGAGTTATCTGCCACTTCATATTGTTTACTGAGTAAATAAGCAAGCTGTCTCAAGTAAACGTTTGCAAGCTATTTCTCTGTCTCCTAGTGTTACTTGTTTTACCACTGCAAGTGATTGTAATATTATAGCTATGCGTAGGTGAAGTATGTTGTAAGCTTGTAATGGCATACGTTTCCTAGAGAAACTTAAAACTTTTTGAGTTCTTGGTGAAATAAGGAGTAGTTTAGCAAAACACATTGTGAAAATGAGAGCATGTATACAATCTACACTAATTGATAGCGTTGGTTAGCTTTTGCCTTCGCCTGGTTATTTTTGTATTTGTTTTTAAACTCTATGTTTATAAAAATCATGATGTGCAGCATACCACAGAGTTGAATACTGTTGTAACAGGTTTGCACGTTCAAACCTATTGCTTTTTTTAATGTTCAGTAACATTTTTCTCTTACCAGTTGATAGTGGACAATTGGTGAATGCACTAAAATTATGCAAAACCACTTGTGGTTACTAGAGGAGATAGCTAATAGGATCTTGGCATGCAGTAAAATTTAAATATTTATCATAAATTGGTGTTGAGAAATTTGCTTATATAATTTTTGTGACTGATTTGTTTGAAATAATATATTTCTTATGAGTCACTGATTTCATGGCTTCCAATGAATTAGTATTTTCATCTTGTTTTTAGGAAACAGTCTAGTCAGCTTAACCTTTCATCTGTTTAATCTTCATGGACTAATTGAACACTTCCAGTTAGATACGATGAAACTTCGTAGATTTTTGGGTAAATACAGCTTTTTATTATGATGAATATTGCTGTTTATCCGCATTTTTGTACTTTGGTAACTGAAGTGCTGGTTATAGTTTAGCAATAAGGTTTGAAGAGTACTGATGCAGTGATTTGAATTCTATTGATTGAGACAATCTCTCTGAGTTTCTACGAGTATAAAATCTCTGTGCAAGTATTACAAAGTTTAGCAGTTCTGTAGCAGATGCTGTATTGTATTTATTAAATCTGAATAATCAGGAATATGCGTGACATTGTGTGATGTTTTTACAGGGAGAGGCTAGATAGCTCCTTTCTTTGTTTTTATTTTCACTTCTCTTTCCATCTGAATTTCTGGGGCTCCTGCTCTAGTTTCCTAACTGTATTGAATGTGCCAGCTTGGCCATTTTTAGTAGTGCCAATTTGATGCTTTCTCTTGCTTGCCCAAACTCTCCTACAAATAAGCACCGTACTGTACGGGCATACTTTCTCCATAGGCAGAGCACAAGACAATTTCACTCGAATGTTTGGGCCTGTGACAGTGGAATGCTTCAGCAGAAATAACTGTAAATACAATGTAGAATATTCAAGCCAAATGGTACTTCCATTTAACAGCTGAAAGAGCTGTCTTTCTGCATCCCCAATACCATAGACAGATGCTGGTATAAGACTTCCTTTGGTTCTTCTGTGACAGTACCTTTCATTTAATTTTATGGGATGGGATGCTTTTTTTTAATTAAGCAGGAGAGACAAGTTTGTGGTCCCTTTTAGCAGGCTTTCACAGTTTCAAAGGAAACAATTCTGTGGTTACAAAGCTTGTCATTAAACAGAGGAGAAATTGTATTTGAAAGGCTTTTCTTCCCTTTCGAGTAAGGGAATGTTTTTGTTTTCATCATTTAGTTCTCTTTCTGCTTTAAAAAATTTCAGTTCTATCTTGCATTTCATGTTGCATTTCATGTTGCATTCCATTCCTTCCAGTTTCAAAAAAGTAGATCACCTGACCTTGAGGAATTACATGTTGCAATGTGAAGAAAATAATTATCGAATTCTGGTCTTAGGCTACTCAAGTTGTAACTGAGTGTGTTTTATCTTTTTCATCTTGATTATTTCCTGGTTAGTAGTGATTTACCAAAAGACGGTACTTGAAAGACCAATTAGGAACCTGGATTAGCGAAATAGTTATCAAATGATGACAATAATCTTTACATATGGACTACTCAAAGCCATGTCCCTAAAATGAGATTAGACTTGGAATAAGGCAAAATTTTACTCTAGCTTTGAAATTCACTTTTCCCTTAATGCCTTCTACTTAATAGCAGTAAGACAAAAACTACTTAAATCTGTCCTAGCCCATCTGTCCCATCAAAGAACCTTTCTTCCAAATACAGCTTTCTATCACGAACCCAGTTAATTCCTTTCTTTTGCTACCTCTTCTACCCTAGTCCAAAGTAATCTGATGATCAAATTCCAGGAGACTAGAACAGCTCAAGTGGTCCATAGTGCTACGCAAAATGCAGTTTATTTGAGAACTTACTGGAATCTTTTTTTTTAAAGGAGAGAAGTCTGATTTTAGTCCACAATAGGATCTCAGCGTTTTATTTTTGTGTATAAATATATTACATATATGTGTATATGTGTGTGTATATATGTTTATACACTTTCTGTGATTGCCAGAGGTTACTTGGAGATGTCTCATCCTACTGTGTGTTTTCAAGTTCTTACTCCAGACCCAAAGAGGGGGAGAGAAAATCCAAAAGTGCTACATTGCACAACAACCCTGTTTGCAGGAATTCTAGTTCCAGCAAACCGTGATCAAAATATTGTCCTAGTTCTGCTTTGTTAAAATAAGTAAGTTAAGAAAATTGTAGTCTTCAGGTAGCTGGACCAGCCTATGAAGACACAAAAAATTGAGGGGTGAGCCAAGGACAGCCACATTCATGCACTGGATGTTAGGAATAGGTGAAAGGGAGCTCTGCTACAGGTGAATAGAGCCTGAAGATGCTTATTTTTTGTTCTTTTCCATATAAAGCATCAGCTATGGATTGAGTACTATTGAGATTGGTCATGAGAAGTGTGGTGACTTTTCATGATCCACGGCTCTTCACAAATACCATGGCAGTAATGCTCTGCCGTTAGTCACAATTGCATGAGGGTTCTGGCTTGTCAAGTGAGTAGGAAAAAAGGTTGTGGGCATGTTCGTTTGCACAGGACTGATGGACTGTAGCCAGCCAGGAAAGTGGTCTTTTGAGGTTTGCTTGAAAGAGCTCATGTGTCGTATCAGGCAAAACTTTCAAATATAGTTTGATTGCTGTGCTTCAGATCTTCTCCCCCTCTGACCTTTTTAACATTATAGTTCTTTTACTCTACGTACTCAAGCTAATGTAAACAGCAATGTTTACAGCCAGTCAGGAAGATGGAAGAAAGAGGAGGAAAGCAAGGAAGAAGTTAAATAGGGAATATTAAATCTGGGAGTAGTTAGGAGTAGTAAATCGGACCATCCTCTAAATGAGATTCTTTTTGAAATTGCATTAGGCTTAAATGTGCCTGAGTGCAAGTAAAAGATGCCTAACTATGTAGAGGTGGCTTCCCATGACCACTCTCCTGAAGGGGAGAGAAAAGTACTTCATGTGACAGGAACACTGTGCCTCATTCTTCTGATCCTGTCTGTTTTCAAGGCACCATCCGAAGTCATCCTGATGCTGTGGTAAATAGTGTCATCTTCATTTGTCTTCCAGGTCGCCTCAATATTCAGACAGGCTAGATTATCAAAGGGAGCCTTTCCTAGGAAGTTCTCAAAGTATCTTAAATTATATATTGATTTCAAGGTGTTTAATTTTTGCTCTGAGATGACTTTACATGTAGTTCATTGCCTTTAGAATATACTGTTTCTTCAGTTATAAAAATCTGTTATACCTGGGTCTTGATTGAAGTGACGATTTATTGACTTTGACGCTTTTACGTGTATGTAACTTGTGATACTGCATATTTCTGTGCCTAACAACGACATATAAAATGGTACTTGAAAAATTGCTGTTTTATTTAAATTTGGATATTTGTTGTTTTCCTGCAGTTATGGTTCAAGAAGATTATCACAGTCAAAACCCTTACCATAATGCAGTTCATGCTGCTGATGTGACTCAGGCCATGCACTGTTACTTAAAAGAGCCCAAGGTAAGGGAGTGTGCTTGCTTTTACATTGCGCGTGCATACAGACATACGTGTCATTTGTGTGTGTGCACAGAAATGCATCGTGTGCACATATATACATGTATGTGTATATGCACACACTTGTTATTAAAAACCAGCCCCCAAACTGAACAAAACCCACGTTTTGAACACAAAAAGGTGAGGGAGGAATCTCTGTGTTGCTGAGTCGGTGAGTTCACGGTATGCTTTTCTTTTTTCCTCTCTTCTGAGTTGGCCTTGTCTTGTGTGACTTCCCGTTGAGCCAGAGTAGGGAACTGACTAAGACTGCAGCAGCTGAACATAGCGCTGTGCCCCAAGGCATTTACACAGGATGGCAGCCTGAGTCAGAGCTGGCAATGACAAACCTGTGTATTCATGGGTTGGGGTGGGGTTTTTTTCTTTGGTTATTGTTTTTTCCTCCAGAAACTACTGTTGCTCTTGCTTTGCTCATCTTTGATGTTAATGAATAGTATGCTTCTGCTAGAGGAACCTTACAGCATGACATGAGGAGTTTGCTTTGGCCTTTCTTTCTAAAAAAGGGTGGTGTGACAGACCTTAAAGAACTGAGCTAGTTGAGTGTGTGTTTCTTGTTACTTGGGCTGCCGGCAGCCTACTGTAAGTGATGTCTTAGGCTATTTCAGGGCTAAATCCTGTCCTGTATTAAATTGAAAACTGTAGTGCTCTCTAGCCAGGTGAGAAGTTGTTTATCTTGATGCAGATTATCACCAATCTGGTGTTCTCTTGAATAGCATAGCTCTTTATTCTGCTTCTGAGGTAAAACTGAGTTCTGGCTCCATGGATGCTTTTTCAGAGGCTCATTGCCCACCCCTCCCACTCGGTTTCTCAGTGCTGCTCTCAGATCAATTGTTGGTGCAGTGAGCCAAACAAGAGCTGCTATATGATGAGCTTTTTTTTTTTTTTATGGCATGCAGTTTGGAAGCTCTGAGCATTTTTTATTGAATACTTGTGATGGAAGTTTTGTAATGCTTTGGATGCAAGTATAGCCTTTGTATTTTTAGTGACATAGACAGCTACTGGTTCCGCTGTGCCTAAAGTACATTATGAACACATGAGGCATGATGGATGGCGAATGCAACAGGGAATATAAACCTCTGTCCTCACCAGGCTTTTGCTGCGTTTCACTTTCATGCCGGCAGAACTGTCCTCTCTGTTTTAGTGCAAGCTAGACTTTATTACTGAGTTTAACTCACAGACCTCCCAACCAGAATCAGTAACAGCTATGAACAGTGAAAATAAGTCCATGCAGTTTCACACTGAGTTAATCCACATGCACGTACCTCTTGAAAATATTTATTTTTGGTGGATTTTCCTACTTCGGTTCTTTTTGTGATGGACTTCGAAATATAATTTTGTTGTAAGAGTAGAAGTCCATTCTGAACAGTTCTAAAGTCTTCCAGAGCATTAGTTTCTTCCTTTTAAGATGAAAGGCTTTGGTGTTTTTAAAAATATATTCTGTATTTAAAGCAGAATTGACACATACAGACTTGGTAAATGAGATGGGGAGCTAATTTTAAGAATTTGTTGCTTTTACAGGATCTGCTTAGAAATAGTACTTCATTACCAGCCAGAAAGTAGCATTTTGTGTGCCAGCATTTTTTGAGACTGAACCTTCCCATTCAGAAAGAATAATGCTTAAACCACTGTTGAAATTTTGTAGCTCTTGGGTGGGGAAATGCTGTGAAAAGTCAGTGAACTGTTAGTTTTATGTTATTAAATTTTTCTCTGAGTTTCTCTCAGAGGAAAAAGAAAAACAAAAATGTGACACCCGTGCCCTTTTTCTAAGGGCATACTTGCATTGCTAACAGAATTACATGTCGTGTTATTACCTTACAGCTTTCCAAATCTTTAACTCCATGGGATGTCCTGCTCAGTTTAATAGCAGCTGCCACACATGATTTGGATCACCCAGGCGTTAACCAACCTTTCCTAATTAAAACAAACCATTACTTAGCAACTTTATATAAGGTAAGCACAAAAATCAGTTGTTGCCCTTAAAACCAGGTTTGGAGAATAGCTGAGGAGTACAGAAAAGGAGTAAAAGTCATGATGTGTTTAGCTAGTGGTAGATTTGAATCCAGACATTGTTTCCGTGCCACTGGGATAAAAAAAAAGAAGTGCAAGAAAACTAAGTATTCAGAATTTGTGAATTTTAACCTCCTGGGGAGGGAGACGCGGGGAAGAAGAGAAAACACCCAACCCCCAAAACCCAACGAAATTGACTGATATCTGTGATACCCTTTTCGTTCGCAGAATACCTCAGTATTAGAGAACCATCACTGGAGATCGGCAGTGGGGTTGCTGAGAGAGTCTGGCTTATTTGCACACATGTCACTAGAAAACAGGTATGTTTATGCAAAATACTATGGATTAGCTTAAGATGTAAGCAAGCTGTCACTTAAGTAAGAGAGACTTGCAAAACAAGCTAAATTATTGCATGGCAGTTCTGAATACAAAGCATAGGTTATGATCTATTTTAAGAATTCCCGGATACCGTGCCGGTGGAGTAGAGCAGGTCGTGGTGCAATGTGATATTTGGAAAATAACGTTTACTGCGAGCACACTGAAGAAGTGTATTTGTATAGTCAAGCACCTGTTTAACCTAAACTTGGCAGCCTTTTCTTACTCTGCCACCACAACTGTAGTTTAAAATAGGTCCTCATCACCTACTTGAAGCTTGAAACAATTAGTTTTGTGCATTTAAAAAAAAAAGAGGGTGCACGCAATGCTAAAAACAGTTTTAGTCTTCCTGAAAGCTGCCAATGAAACATCTCTGTTTCTTTGGATTGTAGGAATTTTTCAGAGAGGGAAAACAACAAGAAAAGAAACAGTTCAGTGAAAATGCTGATTATCAAGTTTGTGACTTGTTTCATGAATATGATAAAAAGACATGTGGGTCTAGTGATGGCTGTTGTTCTTAACTGCTATGCTTTTGAATGTTTGGTATTGCTAATTCCAGGCAGCTGATGGAAAGCCAGATTGGTGATCTCATTCTTGCCACAGACATCAGTCAGCAAAATGAGTACCTGTCCATGTTTCGATCCCATTTGGATAGAGGAGACCTATGTTTAGAGAACGCAAACCATCGTCACTTCATTTTACAGGTGATCCTTTGGTAATATTTTTGAAAACATTGTTTTAGCATCAAAATAATTTACTTAAACTGCTAAGTACTACTAAATACTTCTTCCAGGCTATCTCCTACTTTCAAAATGAAGTAGAAATATCTTAGTCTATTTTGTTTCATTACAAAAAGATTGTTCCTCCACTTCAATCTGTATCCCTCCCAGCACTTCGCCCAAGGGATGTTGTGTGTTGGTAAGTGATAACTTAGAGCTGCTAAACCAAAGGAGAGTCGCGTTTCCAAGGCAAGTTTTAGTTCCTCTGACCCCCGTGTGGTCTCAGAACTGTGAAATTCTTTTCAGAACCTGTTTCAGGAAAGGAAAACTCCACTGTCGTGAATCAGCTAGAGGTACATTTAGCAAGCTTTAAAAACAAAGGCCTTGAGAGTCTCGTTTAGGTTTATAGAAATTTTTATTATTAGGTTCATATTGTGGGCTATAAAGGAACGGGGACAAACAGGTAAGTTCAGTCCTGTACAAACCATCATTAAAAATGTGAACTTCAGAGCCAGAAATGGAAAATACTGTTTCCTTACTTCGGTGTTTCTTTTTCTGAATTTATTGTTGTCTCCTGTATGACTGAATATACTACATATAGTGCCCCTGAAGTACTTTGACTTGACTGAATTTCCATGTTGAGTAATGATCATGAGATCTGATAGTTCTGTGAGCATTTTTTAAATATGCTTATAAAATGTAACTTTAGAAAGAAGCAGGAATGGTTGGTAGATCTGTTATTCACAAAACTTAAAATAATCTGCTGTCGGGAAGGAATTAATTACAGATGCTTCTGTTGGAGGGAGAGGTGGTCTAACGCTGTGTGTTAACTTACTAGATGGCTTTGAAGTGTGCTGATATTTGTAATCCGTGTCGGACCTGGGAGCTGAGTAAGCAGTGGAGTGAAAAAGTAACAGAGGAGTTCTTCCATCAAGGCAAGTAAGAGTAGAATATCCATTGGTAGGTAATGTTGTTTATACTGTGGAGAGAGCGACTATGAGTCATAGCAGCTTGCAGATAAAGGGATTTATATTTAGGGCTAATGGAGGGTTACAGTACAGTATGGGCTTTTTTTTTTTACTTCCATGCATTGTGCTTGCAAAAGGTGGGTGTTACTAAAACCCAGCGAAGAATCTGCTTAGAATCTGAACCTGGAATGGCTGGTTGAATAGATCCTTCAGCCTGAAGGGTGCCTCAGATGGGTGGTTACGCTCACTTTGCATTTACCTAGTGGTCTGAGCAAATTATGAAATGTATTTGCCATGTATCTTCAATATTTAAACTTTGGCTGTGAGGCCTGTTGGTAAGCAGGTAAGAGCTCGGGAGAAAATTTCCAGTTACCGTGCAGTTAAGGCTACTTATTTATGTAGGCAGTTAATAAAGCTTTTAATTGACAAATGGGGTGAATTTTCTCTGTTGTTGTTATTAAATTGTTTTAATAATAATAAAGCATGCTTCTCCTTCCTTAAAGCTAGTTTTAGCTGCCTTGAGACATGCTAATTTGTGCTTGGATACGATAAATGGGGAACAGAGGGCCGTATTTGGTGCTAATCACGTGAAGCTTGTGCTTAGATACAGGTGAGGGGGAGCAGAACAGCAAATTGCTTTCAGTGGGAAAGTCCTGAAGGCTAACTCTGCTCTTCCATCATGCTAAGGGGGGGATCTTAATTTGTCATTCCTGTGGCAGCCTAGGAGGTTTTGCAAGGAAGTGTGTTAATCCTTCAGGAAGTCTGTGATTTGATGTTTTTTCTTTAATTATTGTTTGATGAAAAATACAAAGTAGTTAGTGTCGCTGACAGACTTGGGTGTTTTTGGGAGATGGGGGAGGGAAGTAAATGCATTCAACCTGCTGGGACCAACTGGCACAACTCACCTCTGTTAGTATTTGATGATTCCGTTCGGGTCTGGACTTGATGACTTAATGGTTGTATTATACTTTCATTTCTTCAGGAGATATTGAAAAAAAGTATCACTTGGGCGTGAGTCCGCTTTGTGACCGGCAGACGGAAACTATTGCCAACATCCAGATTGGTAATTTATTTTAGTTCAGTTTATTTTAGTAGATTTCTAAAAGCTGATCAGAGGGCTGGAGCACCTCTCCTACGAGGACAGCCTGAGGGAGTTGGGCTTGTTCAGCCTGGAGAAGAGAAGGCTCCAGGGAGAGCTAATTGTGGCCTTCCAGTACCTAAAGGGGCCTACAGGAAAGCTGGAGAGGGGCTGTTTATCAGGGAGTGCAGTGACAGGACAAGGGGGAATGGGTTTAAACTGAAAGAGGGGAGATTTAGATTAGATATTAGGAAGAAATTCTTTCCTGTGAGGGTGGTGAGGCACTGGAACAGGTTGCCCAGAGAAGCTGTGGAGGCCCCATCCCTGGCAGTGTTCAAGGCCAGGTTGGATGGGGCTTCGGGCAACCTGGTCTAGTGTAGGGTGTCCCTGCCCATGGCAGGGCGTTGGAATTTGATGGTCTTTGAGGTCCCTTCCAACCCAAACCCGTTCTATGATTCTTTTAGGATGCAATTTGACAAAAATGTACTTTCCTGATACGTTTCCTAGAGGTTATACGTGCTCTGCGCATGTGCGCAACAGCACTTGGTTACAAAGAGCAATTTATTTTTTTTTCCAATTTGCTAACAAACATTTCTCCCTTGAATTGAGCATTTAGGAAAGGTGCTGCGCTGACAGTCCTGGAGAGCGGGGCCCCTGTCTGTTCTCACAGAGCAGGTACAGCGTGGGAAGCAGCTGCCTGACTTGTGTGGTGCTGCCCACGCTGTCCTCCTCTGAAGTGGCCAGTGTGGGGAGAGGAGCAGCATTCGTTCCCTTCTCCCTGCAGCCTCGGGTGCCTTCCAGCTCCCTGGGATGACAGCATGCCTTTTAAATCTGGCCTTAAAAAGGGTGGTGAGCAGAAATTTGATGGAGAACCATGAACAGCCATTATATTAATTTTTTTGCTAACTTGAGTTGAATTTACAATAGCAAAAGGCTGACTTTTAGTAGTTATTTTTTAAATAAAGTTCATGTAGGTTGAATGGGGCTCTGTTAAAAACAGAGTAAAGAAAATAATCGATTTAACAAGCGTGCTGCGAATCAGTGCTTGAAATTAGAGGCAAAACCCTGATCTGTTCGATCAGCTGCAATGTTTTAATTTAGAATGTTAGAAAATCAGACAGTTCTCTAATTGACAGATTCAGTTTTGGTTTTCTGACTGTTGAATTTTTGGTTCATGGAAATAGATGCTATAAATAAGCATGCACGTGCATACACACAAACATATAAATGTTTGTATGCCGCGGTTCTGTGGCCTGTTTGTTTAAAAATGTGTCTAATTTGTATTTTTTGCTATTTTCAGTAAGGTTGATATTGTGTAAAGATTGGGGTTTTTTTCCCCATGTAATATAGCTCAGACTGTCTACAGGGTAACTTGTTATAAAATCCGTCTCTCAGAAAAGGTTTTCTGGAATCTTTTTAGGTGTTCTGAAGTGGTGACTTAGTTGCTGATGTTTAGATTTCCCCCTTCCCCCACATTCTCCAGTATTTTTCTTTATTTGGCCAGTGCTGTGAAAGAAAGGAGGTTCATTTGTAACCCCATACAATGCTGTTCTTTTGACTGACCAGTAAAATCTCTTACATTTTGAGAGATTAATTTGTAAAGCTGCCCTAATTATTGAATTTTTAAATGTGTGCTAGAGAAGGGCAGTCTGGTGCTTTATTTTTTGCCACTAAATTTTTTAAAAAATATTTAGCTTAAGTGGCTGTTTCTTTTTCCTTGTTGGTTTTTTTTTTTTGACTCGATGCATTTGTTGCTTTTGAAGGTTTTATGACCTACTTAGTGGAGCCACTGTTTGGGGAATGGGCCCGGTTCTCAAACACCAGGCTGTCGCAGACGATGCTGGGCCACCTGGGGCTGAACAAGGCTAGCTGGAAGGGCGTGCAGAGGGAACAGTCTGGCAGCGGTGACGACGTTGACCCTGCTTTTGAGGAAATGGACTCAGACATATTACCTCAGGAACCTCGATTGTCCTGACCTCAATCTTCATGACAAAACTGCCTCTTCTCTTGGTATCTGCACGGTTGGATTAAAGGAGATACTTGCCAGCCCAAGGTTTTGGTAAAACGATGCCAGCATTATTTATTTCCAAGTTTTCCTTTGACACAGACCATTTGAACCAGAATTTTTTTAAACCGCAAGATCTGAACATAGAGCAATATGCACACGCCTCAGTTGGTTTTCGTTCGGAACCTTGAATATGCAAAGCACAGCAGTGACCGAGCCTTGAAGGAAGAGTACGAAAGCTTCATTGTGCCACACGGTTTTGGGGGTTTTCTGGTGAAATTCGGAATACAGTCTTCAAATCTTAAGACTTAAGATGGATCGTTCCACTTTCTTGGAATTTAGCAAGACTTGCATCGATGTGTTCAAACCATACCTTCCACTCAGTCCCTGTTTTAATACGGAAATGTGAAGTGCCCATCCTCTGCTGCCTCTGGCAAGACTTGATGTTTACAAATGTACTCTGAAACTCTTGGTTCTAGACTTAACCTTTGCGCATGGCTGTGAAGGAACCACTAACTTGGGGTTGTTCGGGGGGTTTTTTGCCTTTTTTTTTTTTTTTTTTAACGAAAAAGATCAAATCTGAGACTGCAGCTCTTGTTTCTTTGGATGCCAGAAAAGCCTCCCATTTGCCATAATTTTGTTTGTGCACTGGGAACTGAGCATTCATCATAGAGCACAGCCAAGCTTTACTCCAGTGCTATATGGGAATGCAGAATTTTTTTAATGGCGGAAAACACTTCTGAATTTGGGAAGGGAAGGGGGTGGGGGGCGTGAGGGGG
>VWZZ01007292.1:453429-480889 GCA_013399095.1 Psophia crepitans | reverse complement strand
TTTAGAATGTGACAATTTCATGAACAGCCACATCGGGGAGGAAACTGTAACAAATTGCTACAGATGCCTTAAACTATGCACAAAGCTAAGTGACCAAATTTGTTTTTGATTTGAAAAAAAATAATAATAATAAAAAAAAGTGCATTGTTTACGTATTCCTCCCTCTACTGAAACATTACCCACGACGGGTTTTTGATGGCAAAAGGAGAAAATGGTTTTTTAGGGCAAAATTAAAGGACTAATTTTAAACTTAAAACATTCCATTTTTGTAATTTGTTTTACATTGGTTTAAGTACAGTAAGCACAACTGTAATCTAGTTTGAGAAACTGGTGCTTTCTTTTAGTTCATTTGTATTTCCCTGTTATTATTGTAAAAGACTGTTTATTAATTCTGTTTACAGTTCGTTGCAACAGCCATTTTTGGGAGAGAGCTTCAGCGTGAAGCCGTTTGTAAAGGCTTTGCCATATTCATTTTAATATGTGCCTGTTGCTGTTAACTTTTAATTAATAAAAGAAAAAAATCTTTTCACGTTATGCTCCTGTACGTTTAAGTTACGACCGAGTCCAGCATCCTGGAAAGGTAGCGACGGTTGCTCTCAGCTTCCACTGTAAAACTAAGCCAACTTTTGGATTTGAAAATAGCCGGTCCTTGTTATGCCAAAATTTGTTGCCTCTCGGAGCTTGGCCTTTTACTGTTTGAAAAGCAAATCCTGACTCGATTGTTTCCCTTCTAAAATTCAGTTCTCTTATTATTCTTTCATGTTCCCTGGAGTAGTATCATGAATCTCAAAGTTGCCATGTTTAAAGAAATAAATTTATAATAAAACCCTTTTTTTTTTGTTTGTTTTGAACCTGTGTGAACTTCCTTCCTGCGCCGTCGGTGCAAGTTCTTGCTGTTGTCTGACGTCAGCAGCGAAGGGCCAGTTGTGAGCGCGAGCTTCCGGTCGCAGCTTGTGGTGGCGGGAAAAGCCGTGTTCTGTAACCGGTTCCCTCTGAAGGGGTGACAGTGCCAGCGGTGGTGGGTTGGCGCCGTGGCCCCCTGGGGGGGATGTGTAGGTGACACAGGTTATGGTGGGACCCAGCCCACACCGCTGTACCCAGGGGTCTGCCCGCTGTGCTCAGTACTTCTGCCTGAGGGGTTTCTCTGGGGGCGGGGCACGGTGCAAGATTGCAAGTAGAAAGAGACCAATTAAGGTAGGGAAACGTATAAAATTAATTACTTGATGGCAGCTTTGTGATTTCGTTTTTTGGTGCAGGTGACATTTCTTTTACCATGATTTTTCGTTGCGAATAAGACTTCCCACAGCAGCAGTTTGAAGTGGCAGTGCTCAGTGTGGGGTTTTCTCCTGGTTGAGCCTAGTTTAATAGGTCAGGTGATAGCCTAAATTGTGCAAGTTAATGATTTAATTGCGCTGAGTTACTTCATCTGACCTCTGACGTGTACACTCTGTCTGCTGAAGCACCTGCAGCAGGGGTTTCTCTGGCAGCTGCGGCCCTTTCAGGGGGTGGCTGTGCCACACTGGGGGAGTGCTGGGGGAACCCAGCGTACTGGGGCTGCAGAGGCATTAAACCAGAACCTTCCTGTTGGGGTTGTGGTGAGGCACAAACGTCTCACTGGTTCCTGATCCCTTTTGTTTTTTAATCTGACTGTAACTGAATTAACAGGGCTGTGCTCTTCTACAACGGATTCCGCCGCTGCTGCTGCACAGCCAGGTGAGCAGCGCAGTCCTGAAGTCCACGTGAGGTGATTTATAGCCGCTATAATAATGTAAACTAGACTTTATCGTGGCTGCTATCTGGCCACTATCGTTTGTAGAGTACCACAAATCACGTACGCAATGTTTATTTTTAACTGCTTTTATATAGTGGCAATACAGCATTAAATACAAAACTTGAAACCAAAATTAACTTTCCAAAAGGTGTTTAAAGGCATTTAAAAGAACACAGAGCTGTACCGGCCTGCCAGTAAAGCCGAGGGCAGAGCGGTCCGGAGGTTACACCGTGTACATACTAACACCATTTCAGGATCACACCGGAAGCCAGCCGCCTGGCTCGTACAATCTACGTGCCAGCTGTAAGCAGCAAAGCTTTGGCCATCGGTAACCTTGTCAGAGCCGTTCACCTGCTGTTACTTAAGAAGTTCTGCTTTTTCCTTTGCCTAGAAAACAGAAGCTCCCAGAGGCACTTGTACTTGTTCCGGCAGCCAGGTCAGCTCAGACCACTGAAATACCCAGAACTTGGCTTTTCTACGGTCACCTATGGCCAGAGCAAACCTCAGCTTCACTGAAGGGTACAGCTAAGTTGTAGCTCTCTGGTTCCGAAACCGCTTTTTTCAGCCTGTTTGATGTTTTGCTTGAGCCCTTCCGCCATCCGTGGCTGGAGGCACGAGCCCGGTGTTTGGTTGAAGAACTGGCTCTGCACAGGTCTGGCAGTGAACGGCTGCTCTGGGAAGCCCCCAGAAGGGCTTTTTCCTGGGAGACGGGCTCTGTGCAGCACTTGCACCTTCTCTTCCCTGCGAAGAGGCCCGGAAGGGCTGGTGCGGGCCCCAGCAGCCCACGCGGGGACCACGGCCGCTGGGGTGAGGTGTCCCTGAGCGCCTCTCGGCACAGCTCAGGTGAGCAATGTACGTTTGGCAACTTGCACCCTACAGTACTTTGTACCCTTTTCTCCTTATCTACACCGCTTCTACGCTAGTTAGCACGTACTCTGACATTGTTTTACTCTGCTGCTATCCACTGCTTATTTCAAGCTCATTGGACTGCCAGTTCACAGAGGCTCCCAGAGCATGGTTTACTCACTTGTCCTGCACACTCCACCTCCACCATGGGATGATACACGGAGGTTTTGCTCTCTTACCCCTGCACAAAAATGTGCTGCTACTAAAAATGTCTCCTACCACGTGACCTCTGCAGCCAATTTAAGTTTTCACTTACTTTCCAGCAGGAAGCAGAACGCAGTCAGGTTTTCTTTCGGCTAAAAATTTGCTAAAATTAAGTTTAAAAGAAAGACTTTGACTTGAAAAATTCCATATCAAACTGAACATTGTAGTGCAAGTTCTAGTTAGAGCTCAAATAACTGATACCAACTTATGGGTGCAGCACGATCAGCATCAACGCGTACACAAATTTCTAAGGCGGTCAGTTATGCACGAAGAATGTTGTATATATAACTTAGTGTTAATAAACTAAAACCACCACATAAAGTCTGAGTAGAAAGCCAGGTTTGAATACAAAATTAATACCTGAGTATAATGGTCAAATTTATTCCCCTCAATAAATCACACAGAAACATATTTAGTGCCTCAATTCTACATTTCACATTAGGCTTTTCCTGTGCTGTAAGAGACCACTCAGTACTAGTGCTATTTGCAACATAAAAGATTTCAGACAAAAGAGCTTAACAGTCCTTCCCGTAGTGATCTTAATATGTTAAGATTTTTCAATTAAAGTCTTCATCTTTCCTGTAGACTTCAGCATGTGCGGTCCAAACTGAGAAAGAAAGCAGAAACATGTTCAGATTGTGTTCAACACAAACCCAGGCAAGTATTATCTATCCATCCAAGTTAAAGAAAAAGTAAGTAAAACTAGAACTTGGGCAGAGAGAATTTAATTTATCAACCTGCTTCTCTGCCCGTGGATTTCACCCACTTCATCGCCACGAAGTGAAGGGAAATTTGTGTCAGCCATTGGCTGAAATGGCTCGGGTGAGGCAGCTGACCCCCTCCCCGAGCAGCGCTGGCCACAGATAGTTCACTCTACCACAGCACAGTAAGAAGGCTGGGGCAGTTACCTTGAGAAGTGGAATCACAGACTGGTTGGGGTTGGGAGGGACCTCAAAGAAAGACCATCTAGTTCCAACCCCCTGCCATGGGCAGGGACACCCTCCACTAGACCAGGTTGCCCAAAGCCCCATCCAACCTGGCCCTGAACACTGCCAGGGAGGGGACAGCCACAGCTTCTCTGGGCAACCACTTGCTCTAGCAGCAGTTTAACAGTGTTTCTGTTCTACAGCCTGCGTTTTTGTGCTAGTCCTTTTAAAACCCGTGTCGTACAAGGGCTGGCTGATCTCACAAAGAAGTTACGTATTGGTAAGTAACTGATGACAGATGTTTATTAGCTCATTACAGATGAACATTCCATGATTTAACAAATTAAAACCTTCAGTTTTCTTAGATCTTGAGAACTTGATGAAGTGTAAGTTTCACAACTAGAAAGTCATGAAAAAATCCTTGTGTGAATAAAACAAACGCTGCCAACTCATGTTCTTGTCCCTTAAAGCCCCAGAGATGCTGGGGAAAACGAGACTGGTACTTGGGGAATATCCAGCCTTCCAGTTACAAATAACGGCCTGAACATTAATTACAGGAATATACCTTAAAGCAGGCAAGTCAGTTAACATTAACAAGCTGAAGCATCCAGAAGTCCTGAGACGTGCGGCTTGGGAAAATCTTACTGTCCTCAGAGCGCAGCCAGCTTTTGGAGCTGTATGTGCATTTTTCCAAATGCATGAAGGGAAAAATAACTCTTTACTCCTCCTCTCCTTGAAACCTACAGCGCAAGGTTTCACGGGTTGCTCACTAACACAACGGATCTATACTAGGCTGGTTTTGATCCAAGTGTGTATTGCTACAAACTTGCATCTTGAACATTTGCTGCTTAAAACCCCCTTACTTCAATTTCAAATCGCTCTGAAAAAAACTGGAAGCCGTTAACTTGTACCATGATGTGGGTTTTAAATATAGTTTCATTTTAACATTCTCACACAACACTGAAATTGCTTTTATTTACTCAGCATCTCCAATTACTAGAAGACACTCCCTATACCAAGATCCAGCAGGCATTCCAAACAATTTGCTTTCTGCATTCCTAGGAATGGCTGATGCATTTCAGGATCTTGCTTCAAAAGTTCCGACGCGCAACGGGAACGCTTAAGGCTGGAATAACAGCCAAGCTCAGTTCGGCTCTGATTCTGGTAAGAGCCCTCAGGAGGTGAGTTTTCAGAATATCGTGTGCCCATGGCAACAGAGATTTTGTTTGTTTCTTTGTTTTTTTTAAAAAAGAATAATAAGAAAACTGTAATGGGGCTTTTTTGGCCCGAGGTTTGAAGAGTATCAATGTTAAGAGTGATACCAACACCACGACTGTCACAAATCCTGGCACCTGAGCAGTGCAGACAGACAGACACTGGCTTTCACAACAACTGTAATTTCGTGCAAGCGTGTGTTTGGAATCACAGTACTCACCAGCACTACCTCAGTCTTTGTCTTTGTTTCAGGCTTTGGAATCACCTTTTCCGTTTCACTTTGGCTGTCGCTTCGGTATCGATAAGCAAATTTCTTTTTGAGCGCTTCTGCTATTAATGCTGCAGGATCTGCAGGATCAGCCACTTTAGATTTTGTACCTTCTGATGATCTAGAAAAGAAAAAGAGAAGCATTAACATAGTCCAAACCAAAGCTTTCGAAGCTGTGAATGCTTCTGCATTCTGTTTGTCAGATTACACCAGCATCTGATGATGAGAAGGCTCCGGGGAGAGCTAATTGCAGCCTTCCAGTACCTAAAGGGACCTACAGGAAAGCTGGAGAGGGGCTGTTTATCAGGGAGTGCAGTGACAGGACAAGGGGGAATGGGTTTGAACTAAAAGAGGGGAGATTTAGATTAGAAGTTAGGAAGAAATTCTTCCCTGTGAGGGTGGTGAGGCACTGGAACAGGTTGCCCAGAGAAGCTGTGGAGGCCCCATCCCTGGAAGGTTCAGGGCCAGGTTGGATGGGGCTTTGGGCAACCTGGTCTAGTGGAGGGTGTCCCTGCCCATGGCAGGGGGTTGGAACTCTATGATCTTTGAGGTGCCTCCCAATCCCAACCATTCTGTGATTCTATGTGTCTCGCCTTGAAATAGTGCTGAGTCGTAAAAACAAAATCATTAATGCAAATGTTAATACATTGATATTTATTTCTCTTTATTACCTTTTCACTGAGCGTAGTTTCACACTGTTCATGTCTTTGAGGATTTCTAGCATGTTTGGTATTTCAGACTTCTTTGGCCCATTTTCTGTCGGATTCTGTCCAGAGTTCGTTTTTTTGTTTTTCCGTTCTTTGATGAGCTCAATTGCAGACATACTCTGCTGTAGGCCTGGGGGAGGGAGTGGCGGCGGCGGAGGAGGTGGTGGTGGTGGAGGTGCAGCAGGGACAGCAGCTGAAGCAACTGGACTCGACCCAACTACAAATAAAAATAAAACATGCATTGCACAGTACTTAATCTCCTTCATATCCCACAAATGCTCAGGTAAGAATATGACTACGCTAGCTTCAACTGCCTCCCCTCTGCCTTTTTTAGATTATCACACAACTTCTTCATTCCCAAACCACTTGAGTAGCCTCTCGAAGAGTGAGAAGCGTTCTCTGAACTTTCAGTTCAAATTCTAGGTGCATTCATGTCTTTACTGAGCCAGGATGGACCTCACGACATACTTTAGTTATGTTCTGCTCCTATTGTTACCGGTATCTCACGTTCTTCCAAGAGGCCGGTGCTGAGCTGGAAGTCACACACAATCTGTCACCTGAGCTGTGTTTCTTCCTACTTGTCATCACCAGTAAGAAATCACCACACAAGATTTTTAAATGTAAAATTCAGAGGTCAAATAGTGCTTAAATTGCAGCTTATTCCAGCTCTCTGAGGTTAAGGATTTTTAGGCCAGTTAATCGTCTGTCTGAAGACAGTCTCACCATAATCTTGACATCAAGTTCCCTGTGCTCTAGGTAAAAATTGATCTTATAAATATAATAGCAGTAATAACTTGACAAATAAATGAAGAAACCTCTGCTTAAATCCACCTTTAGAGAAATCAGCAAAACCAGATCAAACTGGAGTTTTGAGGCTTGGAGTATAAAGTGTGTAAAGATATGTACAGATAGTGTAAGAAGAGTCTGCTCCCTGTACATGTAGGCACACACGGTGTCATTACCGTATTTTACCAGAAGGGGGAGGTAAAGATGCTAAAATCAAATCAAAATTTAATTTCCCTAATAAACAGAGGTTAAATGGAAAATTATGAAAAAGTTGTTAGTTATTTCACAAAACCTTCACAGTAATTACAATTCAAGAGTGAAACCATGTGATTCTTAAAACTGTTTCACAGCTCTGAATATGAACAGTTAAGGAAAAATACAGTAACTACTGTCAGTTCACAGGCAAAAACTAAACAAGAGCATCTGATCAATCAGAATATGATTTGATACATAAACACAGGCAAAAATGTACTTGTTAAGTGGCCTCAGGAAAGAGTGAAAACTGACTGGCTGTCACCTGCAGTCCACAAGGGCCATCTCCCAGGAACTGGAGCTGGCAGCCCGACACTTGGGGCGCGGGCAGGGGTGAGGGAAAGGGCGGAAGGAACTCGGGGTTTACCGAGTGGTGCTTTACTACCAGAAACAGCGCGCCGCTTGTGGTTCCAGCTGGATGATTCCAGGAAACAATTAATCTCCCTTTCTGTTAGTTACTTCATAAACTTGAGAGGCATATTACATATTCCAAAAGCGTAATTAGCATTTGTATGATGATGACATCAGGGAGACTATTTCATTACTGGATGGGAAGACTTAAGTGTCAGTAATTCAGTTATGCTCTCTCAGTTCGGTTTAAGCCCTCGTGTTTATCATGAGCTTTGCTCTGAAAGCTGTTTAATACTTTTTTACTCATCCACAGATTCTGCATTCTGGCAGGCTGTCACACAAACATGAAGACTTTTGCAACACTAGAAAATACAGGAAGTCTGGCAGGTCTCTTGTCTGTGTCCCTGGGTTAGCACACTAGGGCGGTCTACCAAACTAACCAAAACCATGTGGAGAAGTGTTCGGTGTTGCAGTATCTCACAAAACCAAATTAGGGTGTTAGTAATTATAAAAGGGACAAATTTGTTAACTAATTTTTGCTAAGAGAACAGCAAATTCAATACCTGCTGTCAGGTTCTGTTGTTCTTGCAAGATTACAATTTTGGCTATTTGTGCTCTTAAAGTGGCTAGTTCATTTTCTAGAGCGCTGATCTTCTGCAGAGCTTCTTCATTTGCAGTCACTGTGCTCCTGGACACCGGTTCTTCTTCCAGCGGGTTTTGTAAGGATACCTGTCTGCACGGGGACTTTCCGGAATGATGTAATTCACCCGAAATGGGCTTGGCTGGTTTTGACCAAACTTCTGACCTGTAACAAAAATACCACCAGATACCTTTTTTAAAGGCTTTGTAATTGATAAAAACAAAAGCAACGTCACATACGAACCAAAAGTACAAGTTGAAGGCCTGACTTCCAAATTGTCTTTGCACAAAGCACTTCTGCCAAAACGTTATAAAACTTCAAGTAATTAAGAGCTTCACATCCTTTCTGTTTGCATCGCTAGCCGTGTTTCTTCTCTTCCCCGAGCCAGCTTGTTGTGGAATCCTTGATTTCAGGAGAAAAAAGGAATACATTCCCCCACACCCCCAATCTATTTCACTGGCTCATACCTGTTGTATTTTTTGTTGGAATCAAGATTTAGGGTTTTTTTTTTTGCCCAAATGCTAACATTTTTCCCGCATGGGCTGCACACAGTCACTTGTAGTTGATTCCTTTGAAGAAGGAAGAGTTTCTTAGTTTCATAGCATATTTTTCTACTTTTCAGACTTCTGAAGGAACAGTCCTCCATTTTAGCCGTGCTGGGAGTATGGAGTACATGAAACAGCTTAGTGACACAGAAGCTACTGTGTACTAGTAAATGGGAAATGGTCTTACATCTAGTCTTCCAACACAATCAACAGAACTATAGAGGAAAAAAACCTTTATATAGTTTTTTTTAAATAGTCCGTAAGCTCCCTTTCTCTTTCTCAGAAGAGCAAGAAAATGCAACTCCATTGCGTTCCTTTATGACCCGCCAGAGCTCTAGCTATGTTACACATAGCTCAGGTATTACTGAGCATTTGCAACCAAATAAGTACTTACACCAGCACCAAGACACCAACACTTTTAAGCAGTTTATCTCAAGTATCTCAGCAACCTGATCCATCTGAAGATGTCCCTGCTCATTGCAGGGGGTTGGACTAAATGATCTTTAAAGGTCCCTTCCAACCCAAACTATTCTGAGTCTCTACAGAGAATTGATAAGGATTAACAGCAACAGATTATCATAAACATAACTGCAAGATACAACCTCATACTTAACTCCCCAGTTCTCCTTAACTTCAATCCCAAAACTTCTCAGGCAGGTCAGGATTCCACTATTTATTCAAACATGAGAGTAAGAACAATGACTAGTGATATGACATTTCAAAAGGTGTAGAATGGCTCAGACTAATACAGCTTAAGAGCCCCGTCGCTCTGGATGTGTGGGTTAAACTGCTCTACATGCATGTCATGTTAGATCCACAGTTGTGCTAGGCTTAAAGAGCCAAGATTAAAGGCTAGAACAAGCCCGGTGCTCTGACCACCTCAATCCAGGATTAGATACACATCTGAGTCTTCCACAATGCTGACAGAAAGCATCAGCACAACTTGCAGAAATTTGATCAAGCAGAATTGAATATTAATCACAGATGTTGAAATTTAGATGTTGTTATCTAGCTAGGAACAGAGAGCAAATAAGCTGAGAAGAGAATAGGATGCTTCCTACAGCAGCCATCTTCCTGCTCTCCCTAAGTGAGTGACGTGGAAGGAGCTGGTAGTCACTTCATTCTTTAAAACTGTCCTTCTAGAAACTCTTTAAAGGTGCAGAATAGCTAAACAAGAAAGGGTATTTTCTGCTCTGAGCAGCAACGGTGGTTTAAGGAAACGCCTTGATTGGAATCTAACACTGGAAAAATATTATGCCTGAATTGTCACTACTAGGGGTAACAATTCACTACTGAATTGCTCTGACTAGGGGTCAAGGAAAAATGATTTGTTGCTTCCTCTATAAAACCGTACTCACAAAAAACCCAAACCCTATGTCTGCAAGACTGTTTACTGAATTATACTGTGAACATGTACTTAACAGTAACACCTATGTGATCTTGTTAAAACAGAGAATTTCAAATGCCTGGGAAACACCGAATGCATGCTAGCTCCACTACATAACGCTGTGCACAGATGTGATAAACGGTGCACATTGAAATGCTCATATTTGCTAAGTAATTCACTTACTATGCTCCTTTATAAGCTGTTTGCCTTAAGGTCACTATATATCTGTAGGATTATTTAAGTCCCATCCCACATCCATCTGTCCCCCTTCCTCCCTTCACATGCAGACGTCTCAGCAAATATGCAAGTCCTACATCTTTTGTAATAGGTTCTTTGAAGCACCAAAGAGCTATTCTCCTGGCTGTCTCCATTAAACATAACAGCTTTACAGTTCCATCCTTAAACAAAATGTTTCTGTGCAAACAAAAGCAGTATTGGCCAGTTAATTTCCTTCCCATCAAATAGACTTTACAAATAGCAGTTCCCAAACAAGCGCTGATTTCTGTGACTCTCCTCTGAGTTTGTGAAATTAACGTGGCAGTGCCAGAATGTTTGTTACACAGAGCTTCACTGTGGCAAGTCATATTGGGAGGCATCTAGGTCATTACTAACCTATTTCGTGCTTTCAAATTGAGAACAGTATTCTCCGGCAATCTCTGAAGCCAACAAGCTGTGCCTTTCTCTGGAAGGGTAGCTGGTTTAGAAGAAAAACTTCCACTGCACTACAGAACTGGACCTTTGTTTCTGGCTAGTCTGAGCAGCAATTTGGGTAGGCTGGAAGAGAGAACTTCGTCCCTTCAGCCAACCTGTTTCAGGCAGTTACGGTGCTATGCGCTACTCTTGGTCCAACACAACAGCACCTATCCCGCCATTTTGGACACAGGAGCTCACATGCTCCCCTGCCAGTTTTCATTATGAAGATTAAAGGCGAAACACAAACCATCATTTTTTAATTGTCTTTAGCAGACTGCAGAGCCTTAACCGGAAAGGTGGAAAAACAATGTGCCAATTATTGGATTGTCAGAATGACCATTGCTGCTAATTAGGAAGCGGCACAGTACACGGCCCCGTATTAATGAAAATCTCAGGAGAATTGCAGAATCAGTGTTTGCAACTGTGCCAGGCCACAGTTTTTGTGGGAACAAGGTTGCTTGAAGCTGTCACATGCAATTCTTTGCAATAAGTAAATAAAAACCAGTCTTCCTTGTATAAAGCCAATCTCCTGTATGTTCTCAAACCAGTCTTTAATTCACAATCCTGTCAGTCTATCCCCTGTTACTCTTCCAGACCCTACCTTTTCTAACACTCTTCCCTCTCTCTTCTCCCAGCATTCATGTGCTCTCCATTAACTGCAATGCACAGTAGAGTTTCACTGGAGAGAAGCTAGGTTTCTTCCTCTCAGTTCAGAAGTTCAAAGAGAAGATTTGAGGAGCATACCTGAGCCTTGTAGAGACTTCACCTTCTTCTTGAGCAACCCATCCCACATCTGCAAAGGAGGCCACTGCATCTTCTCTAAGCTGATTAGGATGGTTTCCTTCTGTGGCATGAGATGTAAGCTAAATTTCAAAGACAAGATTGAAGGTTTAGTCACTATTCCCAACCCAAGGCACAGTTATTTCACGCAACACCTTTAGTGAGGCTACGTGTAACTATTAGCACATACATGCAGGAAACACATCTGGAGACTTAACACACTTATTTCTGTCCTGGGCTTGGTCCAGAACCATTTCACTGACTTCAAACTATTGAGTCTAATCTGCTGAACGCTTTACAGAGGTTCACAGCTAACTACATATACTATCACACAACACAAAATCCAATGCAAATTGTTACCTTAAAGACAAACACCAACATCCTCAAGTAGTTTGCTATATTAACTCAAATAATATGGTTTTAAATTATATCCATGACCAGTAGTTAAAAAAAAACCACATTAAGGCTACTGGTACTTCTTCAGTCTTTTGTCCTGATTTAGTACTATTTTGAAAGTGAAATCCTGTTGAGGTGTGGTTCCCTTCCCCTACAACTTCCAGAATTTCTGTACAAGAATAAATGTGTGCACATCATACAGGGGAGGGGAAAAAAAAAAAAGAAGAAAGCAAAAAGCCATTCCTACTAGCTCGGTAATCACAAAGACTTCGAGTGAGAGGTAGGATGTAACCATAACTGAATGCACTATTTGCTAACAATCTTATTCAGAGCATGCCAAACAAACTGACCGTTTCCCATCGTGGTTCTGCTGCTTTGCAGCTGTTTGAAGCCAAAGGTGAGCAAGGCTCCAGAGACTGGAACCTTTCTTACATTTACAGGTAACTGACCTGAACAGAGATTTGAAAAATTGTTTGGACCACCAGTAAGTGCTCCACAGCCACAACTACACAAAATGGTTTCAAATCTACTTTGAAATACTGGCTGCTTCCCTGGATTAGACAAGGGCACGTGTCCTCAGTTACTGGACTACCGAAGAGCCTGCTCTCAGTATCTTAGCAGATAAAAGCTACCGAACTATCTTTCAGTAATTTCTTCTGCTCAGTCTGTCCCCTTGAGTTACTTATCTCCAACGCAACTATGCCACCTCTTTCGCTTGCATTACATATAACCCACAGTCCAAATTTCCACAAGTCCCTGTAGCTGTTTAAGTGCTGCCTGCTGCTGGTAGTGGCCAAGCAGCGAGTAATGCTGACAAGGGCGGTGGCAGTATGTAACGGTCTGGGAAGACAGCTTGGATCCAGCCTGTTAGCACTCAGGTCAATTTTCAAGGCAACTCACCTCTGTAAGAGGAAACTATTATGTAGCAGCAACTATGAAATGTTAGCGTTAACCTGAATTTGTAGCAGACCGATCACAGTAGGACTGCAGTCTGGATGAGCTGAAGCCATTTCTGAAGCACATCCAGAGACATTTGAGTTGTAGCTTTTGATATGCAAGTCCCAGGAAGATAGAAGTTGTGGGTTTGGGCTTGTTTTTTCCCCAGGTGTTGTTACAAACAGCTTTGGAAATCAAAATTAGCCATCCTCACCTCACACTCTTGCAACTTGTATGTGAGCCTTTATCACAGCTCCCAGGAGTGTGCATTGGCACCATCAGATCATTTGGAAACAACAGGGTTTTTTCCAGGTAGCATCAGCACAGATGGTAATATGTTTATCACATTAACAGTTGTGCCTAATACCATCGCAGTCTGCCTCTCTTTAGAACAGTCTAGAGACTACTATATTGCATGTTAGGATTTTCATTGTTTGAGGTTTCCTTGGCTTTTTTCTTTTTTAAAATAAAAATACATTTTCATGACCACAGCATCGGTGTTAACGTTAATGGCAATTAAAAAAATCGGTAATACATTAGCCACTTCTTGCAGGTGATACAGATTTCCTGACGGTAACGCCCACAGGAGGAACTATTACCATGAAAAGATTGAAGCCACATTTAAATAAAGGCACTACACATACTTGCATCAAAAATAATTTTATAAATCAACAGTAAGGAATGCATTTACCACTGCCAGGTTTCCTGCACTGTGAGATAAATAACTTCTAATCCAATATTTAGTAGCAAGCCTTCTGTTATACTGTGATGCAAGTTTCTTCTTACGTTTTTATTCCTATTTATATGTAAACAGAATCTGCTTGTTACCCCATATACAGATGTTTCTTTTCCCTATTCCTAAAAACAACCAGGCCTTCCACAGCAGCAGATTTTGGATTTCAAGGTAATGCAAGTTTTTCACTTTAATTTAAAGGTTTAAAAGCCAACACCCATCTCTTAAAACCTTCGCCTGTTTGTAGAATGATGCTTAAACAACTCTGTGGCTACCCTATTTCCTCCAGCCAATCTCAGCTGAAGCAAACTTGGACAACTGCTCTGCCAGCACCTGAAATGGAGAGCAGAGAGCTGAAAACAGAGGCCCAATTCTACTGGACAGCAGGAACTTAATGTAACCATGAAAGTAGGCTGCTTCTCTTTCTCTGGAAGCTATGTAGTTGCTACCCCTACTTCTTCCTTCACAGGCTTTTATCCCTATTTGAGTGTGCATGTATGCTGCACACACACACCTGCACACCTGTGGGTTTCAGACTCGTTATTCCATTAATTTCTGAGGACTGCACAGACACACTATTTTGACTGATGTCATAGAATATCTCGAGTTGGAAGGGACTCCAAGAACCAGCGAGTCCAGCTCCCAGAGAGTCAGCCTCGCCAGCGTTTCCACCTGGTTTTAAACCAGGGACCTTCTGTGCGTTAAGCAAATGTGATAACGTCGACACTATGGAGACGCTGCTTAGGAGACTGTCCCTACTTTTTGTTTGCTCCAGAAAGTGGGAAGCAGAAGAAAGATTTGTATACATTTGTACACATTTAAGGAGGGAGTGAAAACTCTATTTTCAAATTACTAATACAGTTAGGTATTAAATATTTGGAAATACTTCTTCAACTAAGACAGACTTGCTATGATTTTTGAAGCTAGCCCACTAAATTCTGATGTTTGCTATGTGTGCACCAATTCCTTAGGAGACTTTACTGACCTATCAGGTTTGCATCAGACAAACAGGAGAAGCCCAGGATTAGAACAGAGCTGCTGCAGCTGAAGGATACTATCTTGAGATACAGTATTGCGGGTTTGGTTGAATCTACCTAGGGTAAGTTTAATTTTATTTTCTCCTAAAGACTATAAATCAACCTAAAAATATGAGACACAAAAGAACCATAAGAACCGTTTTCATTTATTCATGTCATACAGAGTATATAGGCTAAGCTCTCCCACTGCTTACTGCATACATAAGTAGCATTTAGCAATTAATTTAAATGTTGACTATGGCAAGATCCATAGAGATAGATATTACAACAGTCAGTAGACCTCAAAAATCAAAATGTTAGGCTACTACTCTTTTTCTCAGACTAGCTGAACAAAAGCATGCAAGAAGAGAAGACAGAATGAACGTAACGGATATATTTTCAGTATCTCTTATGCGTTTATCATAAGGAAAATTAAGACCTGTGGGAAGTTTGTTGCTCTCAGATAAAGGTAGAAATACTGACAATATACATGCACCCTCAGATGAGGCAAGTAAGGTTTGCTTTGGTTTTTAAATAAAGTGACTTACAGCAAGGTTCAGTGCATGGTCCTTTCATAATATAGCTAAAGCTGGCAAGAAAGAAAGAGGAAGAGACAGCTATAGGAAAGCGTCAATTGCAACAGCATAAAAACGATCGACACCAGTATTGAACTTCACTATAGAATCTTAATGCTGGAATAAAGACATCAAAAACAGATGTTAGCATCACACTTTTACATGTTCAGCACTTTATTTATGAAAATACTTCAAAGTCTGCATAAACAATATAAATTTGAATGTGTTTCAAGGCTGAAATTTTGAAATTCATGTTTCTAATTCAATCAACTCTGGCAGTTGTACTTCTATTTTTAGGATCCTTTCCTTTCATCTAATAGAATATGAATGTTTATACTTAGTGTGCATAAAGTCTAAGCAAAGCTGACTGAATGTCTCTTTAAGAGGAAAAAAAGGCAAATATTTTATTTAGTTTAACACAGCATTCAGACAAAAATACATACTATTTTTATTTCAATGCAAAAAATACTCAAGAACAGATTCCCCAGATGTATCTTACAGCACTTTGCAAGAACATAAACCAGAAATGCCTTATTTTATGTACCATGTTGAGAGGACAGTATTTGGCTAACGGTCTGCAAATAAGCATCAGCTTCCCTTGTATGGCCTTTACAATACAGAAAATCAGACACATTACAGGAGGACATCACTTCCTTTCAAATCTGAGGCACATGGAGCCATACTGATGACAATAACTACTACACTATACTACTAACTACTACATATCCAAAAGTTTAGATCCAGCATTGTCATTTTATTGTTCTTCTCACCTGCACAAATCCCCAAGCCCAGCACGGATGTATTTATTTCTAAGTTTCACCAAGCCGCCAGCAGTGGGAGATGGTTGCCCCGCCTAGATTCTCAATGTAATTATTTAAGAGAGGCAAAATGTTGGCATGGCTTTTACTATCACACCACACAGGCTTCTACAGTAATCCAAGTTACCTGATTTTGCTACTATAATTTCAAGTCTAAATATTGTTCATACATTTTGTAGGATAAAGACATGAATTTAAAGAGTGAAAAATGCAGCTGTGTGGAGATTACCTCATCTTACTGCGGGTGATGATTTCCACTACTCATCTTTATATTCCCTGCCCTTGCTGGGCCCAAGAAACATTCTTCTCTTAGCTTGAGTTCCAAACACTAAATTTCTCCAATTCTACACCCACCCCCTATCCCCAGCATACACAGAGTTGAAGAGATTATGTCTAACAGCTTCTATTTTCCCATCTGTTCCTGGAAGACTTGTTACAAAAAGCAAGGGTTTTCTCCTCTTTAAGCTTTTACCCTCACTCTTTACCCTCCCACTACATGCAGTCGAAGTCAAAAGCAAACAAGTCAGAAAGCTGCAGAGAATTGATGTTCCCCTTTCACCTATACAGTGCTAGCCTTGTATTTAAGACAAAAGCAAACAGGGTACTCATGTTATCTTGTTCTGAATTTTTTTACTTTCTGATAAAGTTGTTTATCTTCCCAAATATTTGTAAGTAATACTGTTCATCCGTACATGCTTAAGCCTAGCTTATAAGTACTGCTCAGAGAAATAAGTTTCAAACATTCTTCTCTTTTATGAGTATATTTTTTCAAGAATAGCTTTTTAACACTGTATTGCCTCATTTTAGAAGTTTCAATTTGCTTAAGAAAAAAAATTGTTTCAAGCTTCATCATGTGTCTTACAGCATGATGCATTCAGGTTTTAGGCAGTACAGAAGCTGAAGAATCTGTATTGAGAAAAAATCCAAACTGGAATTGGGAAGAACTGAAGTAAACTAATTCTCCTACCTGCCGAGGTTATAATCTTCTGCTTTTACAAACCCTCTAGCCATTTATTTAAATGAACTGCATATTTGCTTAAAATCTTTCAATTCACGAGCAAATCCCTTTATCAGTACAGTGAAATATCTACTCTAAACTGTAGAGAACACCTACCTGAAACTGAACTCTTGGGCACTGTATAAGAGAGAGGTTAGTGCCAATTTTTCTTACAATACTTCGAGATGAACCGTAAGGCTTGCTTGACCAAAGCACCTAGATGGGAAGGAAAAAGATGCCAGCTGTTAGGTAATTGCTTTCTGTATCATATCGGAGTAGTTCTCCCTTACCCTTCCATAACTATGTTTGTGCTAAACATATTCAAGGTTATTCCTTTCATGTTAGAACAGAATATAACATATATACACACACACACTGAAATCTGTACCAGTGAACACCTTACATTTTAGTACCTAAATTGGCACAAAATTTGGCTGTTTAAGTTCAAGACAGCCTTTGCATTAAGTTTAAGTTCAAAGCAATAAATCAGGTGACACAGAAGCATTCAAGAGCTGGAAACCTCTTCAAAAGCATAATTTGTTCATTTTCAAGACAATAAAGAATCTGCATTGGGTCGGGCACCTCTTCTTAAGGTGTTTCAAGAAAAGCCACTCTATCATTAAAAACCCAGTTATGTAATTCTACATTTCCCGAAATACCTTTTTTCTTCTTTAATTATATTTTTCTCTTCTAACACAGGAACAGTGTCCACCAGTCTTAATAAAAGTAACTATCAGCTAGCATAAGCATGAAAATGTAACTGTGAAATTAAAGGGCAAAGAAAAGGGGGGAAATAACAATATGAAAATGAAACTTTGTCCTAAAAAAAAAAACAAACAAAAAAAATACATTCACCTGGAAAAATTGCACACAGCACCTCAACACACCTGGCTTCACTGGAACTGTTTCTACTGCAGTTCAAATTTCTTCTATGTTGTTTCAACAGGAATTGAATTTGCTTCCTTTTGTTGCACCTTATTGATGGGAATATTTGCTCTACTATTTACCATAGCTGTATGAAATGAAATGAGACTCTAATCCTTGGAGAATACTACAAAATGAGCCAGAACAGAAGAAAAACCAAAACAAACAAACAAACCCCACCAAACCCAAAACCAAAACCAAATCCACTCCAGAGATAAGTAGGAAAGATTTCAGCCCAGAAAAAGCCAACAAAAACAATGCAAAGAAGAATCGGAAGACTCTAACACAGAGTACATTGTTAGTAAACAATTAGAACACTGTATGATAACTTAAAAAACTTGGCCAGTGTTTACTTATGGCTGTAGATATAAATTTCTTAGAATCATAGAATGATTTGGGTTGGAAGGGACCTCAAAGATCATCTAGTTACAACCCCCCTGCCATGGGCAGGGACACCCTCCACTAGACCAGGTTGCCCAAAGCCCCATCCAACCTGGCCTTGAACACTGCCAGGGATGGGGCCTTCACAGCTTCTCTGGGCAACTTGTTCCAGTGCCTCACCACCCTCACAGTAAAGAATTGCTTCCTAACATCTAATCTAAATCTCCCCTCTTTTAGTTTAAACCCATTCCCTCTTGTCCTGTCACTGCACTCCCTGATAAACAGCCCCTCTCCAGCTTTCCTGTAGGTCCCTTTAGGTACTGGAAGGCTGCAATTAGCTCTCCCCAGAGCCTTCTCTTCTCCAGGCTGAACAACCCCAGCTCCCTCAGCCTGTCCTCATAGGAGAGGTGCTCCAGCCCTCTGATCAACTCTGTGGCCTCCTCTGGACTCAATCCAGCAGCTCCATGTCTTTCCTGTACTGAGGACCCCAGAGCTGGAGGCAGTACTCCAAGTGGGGGTCTCATGAGAGCAGAGGGGGAGAATCCCCTCCCTCGACCTGCTGGCCACACTGGTTTTGATGCAGCCCAGGACACGGTTGGCTTTCTGGGCTGCCAGTGCACACTGCCGGCTCATGTTCAGCTTTACTACTCAGATCTAAGTTTTTAAAGGCTCATAGCTTCAAGCAAACTCAAGATCCTGTTAGGGAGGTTGCCAAACAAAGAAAAATTAGATAAAATCCAGGCTATTAATACTGAAACAACCCTCATCTGTCATGGCAATATTGCCTGATTAGTGTAGTGCAGCTGTGGGAGTTTCACAACACAGAGCTGAACAGCATTTTGATATACTAAGCAAAGAACACTACTCTTAGATTTTGAAGGGTCTATTAAAAAGAAAAATTTATGCTCAATGATATTTATCCCTAAGTTATATTATCTCAGAAACTTCACACAAACATTTTGCCTCTTTCTAAACAAGCATCTTGCCTTTCTCTGGCTTTATTTGAATGTATAAATTTTAACAAAAATAAATGATGATTGCACATGTGATCATGAATCAGAGCTGCAATTTTGCCATTAATCCACTCAGAGGCATTTTTTCCATTCTATGAAACATACATTCTCTTACTTAATATGCAGCTAAGTTTGAACACAATTTTTTTTCAATGCAGAGTACTCTATTGATCCTGCATTTTGAATGCCTCCAACAAAGACCTCACATTTGCAACTATCACATTACTGTCTGCCTGCATGTCTGAGCTAACAGCAGGTAGGTCAGGAGCCTTCAAGAAAAAGTCACTGACAAGCAGTAATACAGCCTCACTATTGACAACAGATTGTGATGTTAGAAGCGATGTTGCATTGGAAAAAGCATTACTAGTCAAGGGAAGGCTTGGTTAATTACAGAAGTACTTCTGCAATGGCAAAAGAGCCTGGGCTACATGCTGTATTATCAACATAAGTACAGTGCATGTTAAACAAGTGGCAAGACTTGTTTAGAGATTGCTCAGACCACAGACAAGATGTTGACTAGCACCCAGATCCTCAAAAAGATTTGGTGCCCAAATGCCCTTATGGTTTTTCAAGAATGGTGATTTGGTGCAACTTTTAACAACTCAGTTTTGGTAATTCCAAGATATGCCTGGACATTATTTTTAGAAAACTGCATGCAAGCTGAGCCACAAGGTATGCAAATAAAGTCAGCACACTGCTCAGCTGAGCTACTAAGTCTCAACGCTGCTCTACCCAAGTTCACATAACTTCTTGTTGACTTGAAGCACTTGCAGAACAAGTCTGCAAAACATTACTTAGTCATACCCTCTTATTGCATCAGCATTCTGCTGTTGTCCAGAGCAGCTGACATTTGGAAATGTAATTGCATTATCACAAGCTTGATACAAGTATAGAACGGCGGGAAACAGATCAAAACTTTGTCGTCCCCCCTCGCCCCATTTAGGCTGAAAGATGTTGCTGACAGCAACCACAGCAACACCCATGGTAGTCCAGCATACTCTCATACTTCGAATTTTCAAAGTTACATGGCATGAAACCTCAGATCCAAGTTTGAATAAAATAATAAAATACAGATTCTTATTAGTAATTTTAATTTACAATGTATATACATTTTGCTCTCCATAAATTCGCAAGATTTGTAAAAGGTTCTACCACAATAATCCAGAGGAAGAATTCCCCTTCTAAGTAGTGCACATAGCTGTTAAGGATTTCCTCGTTGTTAAAAAATTCAAATATTTTGACAATTTACAGGCGTTGCTGCATTGAGGTAAATACTTGTGCTCAAAATAGCTTCCTAAAGGTCCCAGTGACAAAGCAGTTGATGTGTAGCAGATCTCTCTCTGCTAAGCATTCAAAGAAAACTCTACACACATCTCCCTCCTAGAGGAGAGCTGTGCATGCACACTTCTCTGCTTCCCCTCTAAAGAACACGGCCATGTTGCTCTCATGCACTGCAACACTTTCAGGAGAGGTAACTATAGCACAATTATCATCATCTCGGTTTCATGGGGCTTTCCTTCAACTTCAAAACACGCATAGAAGCCCTGCATGAAAAGCAGCATCTACAACATAAGTGGTTTGTTACTAGAGCCAGAAGGAACTGCACAGTATTTTTAACACATATACTACTTAATATATCAGCGTCCAAGTAGTAAACTTCATACTTTTTAAACAATGCACGATCATACAGGTATTGAGAATACTTAAAGAGTTCTGCTGGGATAGGCACAGACTAAAATAGATGAAGTGCTTTCTGTACCTGATTTTCTGAAAACATGAAGCAAGGTTGAAACACTTACTGATTCCATGTTTAATCCAACTTGTTCAAAAGCCATCCTAATTAAGCGCTTAAGCCAGCAAATCATTTGGCATGGAAAAAGCCTTTCCAAACTTGGATTTAAGCCTTCCACACCTACAGGGCTGCGGAGGTTCCATAGTACTTCTGAAATGAGAAACGTAAGAACTTTAGACGAATGTTGTAGAACACAGACAGAAGTAAACCGCTACATGTATTCCTAAAAAAACAAGCTTTAGGAACAGCCACTGAAAACCAGACACGCTAGGTGACAATTGCTAGTATTGTGAAGTACAGGCATTCCAGAAGGCATTTACTTAATACAGGCGACAAAGATTTTGATGAGTGTCATTTTTAAGAAATCGAAACTGTTGCAAAGTTAACAATTAAAAAGCTGGGGAAATAATTGCTCACTTGTGTTTGGACAGAGGATGGTGTTCAACAGCTCCAGGTGAGCACCGAATACTACGGAATGCCTGCAGCTGGGGGCTAACACCAAGATTAAAGGGCCATACTCCTATCTAAAACGCATTTCTATGCGGGAACAAACTACAGAAAGCTGATCATCTCTCTTCACTCACATTCTCTGACAGTTTTGTTGTTTTCTCTTTTTTCCCACAACTGAGGAGAGAAAGGACACATGGAAAAATGACTAATGCAGGAAATAACATAGATGTGGGACCTGAAAATATTCAAGCAATTTATGAAGTTGGACAGATTTCAAATTGTGTCTATTTATATGTACTACTACTCACTTAAATCAAGACATTTTTATTGCTCCTCTAGTGAAAATAGGATAGTTTTTCTTTAACTATGTTCTACACCAGTCATAATTTGGATGCCACCAGGAAGTGTATGCCACCAAAACCGAAAAAGAAGCCGTAAATTTAGGTTTACATTTGTTTTGTGTATCAGGCTAGAAACAACACTGTTGAACCACCCCGAACAACAGTGTCGCTGAAGCCACTATATACATACACACACACACACACATATATCTCTCTCTATATATATACACAGTGATGACTAAAGCAATGTAGTGCTGGTACTCAGGAAGTTTGAAAGTCAGGAGATGGAAAAGCTATGCTGTTTGAAAGTGCCCACAAGCACTACAGTTAAACCATCACTGTTTCCATTACAATTATATTTTTTTCCTTCTAATGGTTTACAGTTCCTTAGTAATAACCTGCTTCTTGTGGAAACTTGGCAGGAACAGTGCAACTCTACAGTCATCTTTTTTTAGACAGCCTTCAAAAAAAAAAGTTGGTATTAGTTTCTCATCATCACAGAAAGTAAAAGACATGTCCAAACAGGATTTTCTTTGGTTTCTGAATAAACTAGGAAGAAACTACTAATCTATCAGCTAAAGGAGGACTAATGAAAATGTAAAATAAAAAAAGTTATTAATAAAAAGAAGTCAGCCAGCCACCACAAGATTAGAATGGAAACTGCAATTGTTATACAAAAAACAACAGGAAAGAATAATGGGCTGCCTGCCAAACAGCCACAAATATAAGCTACAGTTGTACATACTAAATAAGTCATGGACTTCTTTATGGAAAGCTGGAAAAGTGTATTAGGGAAGCATTACCATCTACTTGATCTATTCTTCCTTTAGGAATCTGTTAATCCTCCCTTAGACAAGCTACCCTATCCACTGTATGGACCTTTGATCACACTGCACCTGCTGTGTTTTTAAAACAGGAAGAATATCAGTCTTTCTACATGCCCCGTATTAGATTTGGCATTGTATCTGGCACTGTGGACATGCAGTGACATAAGAGAGACAGGAGTGCTCCTTTAAAAGGGGAAACCTGTTCCAAAAGTGTGATTCATGTGATGCACTCTGCCTCATTCCAAAGTTCAGAGTTGTTGAACATGTAGTGTGGAAATCAAAGAGTAGAAAAACAGAAGCCGTGTCAAGACATTCAAACGAAAGAGAAAAAAAAAGTAGAGACTGTATTGCTGAGCAATTGCAAGGACAGGGCTGGCTGGTAAAGGCAAGCGATAGGACTACACAGGGATGACTGTACTCTGATACATTGCTCTTTCTACAGATAGCCAGGTCATTAGTTAAAAACCCCCAGATGTAGTCAGAGTCACATTTTGTTTCAGAAAGTGAAGAAAAGGTATTATTTTGTTTCTGATCAGCTGGGAGGACTGGGTCTCTAATACCAGAGACGATTTGGAAAGAAGTAAAAGTGTTAGAACTTTCCCTGAGGAAATCAGAGCAGGTCTAGAAAGTTTCCATGAACTCAGGAAAGAGAGGAAAAGAGGTAAAGGAATGACGCAAAAACTGACAAGATAACCAATTACAGGCACAAAAACAGATGCAGAAAAAAAAAATCGCATAATAGTAGGACGACAGAATAGTACAAATATGAAGTAGTAAGTTAAAAATGGGTTGCAGCTTGCAGGCATAAAAAAACAACCCTGCACATGTATTAGGAGTAAGCAGGAGACAAGAGATACAGCCACAGTGTAACAGGAGAGGAAGGAAAGTGATGCGTGATACAGTCTATTCTGCATTTTCACATGAAGATGGCAGAAAGACAGCGGCAGATGTTAGAATGGGTTATAGACAACTCCGAAAAGTTATAAGCACCCAGGACAACAGTATCTAATGAAATTCACCTTGAACAGTTCAGAAATTTCTGAAACATTAGTGATCACTTTTAGAAACTTGTTCAAAAGACCGGGAATAAAAGAGGGAGCACGATGGCAAAAACCAACAGGGAACTACTGGAGAGAGCCTACCAAGATGATCGGGGACTGGAGCATCTCTCGTATGAGGAAAGGCTGAGAGAGCTGGGTCTGTTTAGCCTGGAGAAGAGAAGGCTGAGAGGGGATCTGATCAAGCTTATAAGTATCTGACGGGTGGATGTCAAGAGGAAGGGACCAGACTCTTCCTCACAGTGCCCAGTGACAGGATGAGGGACAATGGGCACAAACTGGAACACAGCAAGTCCCATCTCAACATGAGGAAAAACTTCTTTATGCGGAGGGTGACAGAGCACCAGCACAGGGTGCCCAGAGAGGCTGTGGAGTCTCCTTCTCTGGAAAGATTTAAAACCTGTCTGGATGTGATCCTGTGCTACATGTTTGCTCTAGGTGACCCTGCTCTAGCAGGGGGGTTGGATTAGATGATGTCCAGAGATCCCCTCCAACCCCTACTAATCTGTGAATCTGTTAATCTGTGAACAGTCCAAAATACTTACCCTGCCCTAAAACATTTAGGTGACCTTTTATAATTCTAGGTTCCCAGACCTTGATGACTGAATGTAATAGGGCATTAATTCAACAAAACAACTACTGCAGTAAAATGATTACTTATAGTTTACATTTTATCTTGTAGTTTACATTATAACTCATTGTTTCTTCTGTAGCCTAAATACTAGGGTACATCAACTCCTTGCTCTTGCCAACGACCTGTTCTCTGCTTTTGCAGAAGAAAGTCAATCTGTAAGAGTACAGAGCACCAACCAGTTCCTGCCACTAAGGAAAGCCACCATGTTTGAACAACTTCCAGCTAATTTGTTTTCTAAAAGGAGATCTAAAAGGAAAATGCTTCTAAGTACATGAGCTTGATATTTTTATGAGCTCTATTAGTTTTCCAAAATTATCCCCAGACAAACTTGATACTCATTTCTTCCAGACTACATTGCACTATACCTTTCTTCATAAATCTCAGTTACTTCACAATTATTTTATGTGCCAAGAACAGAAAGGGTTCATTCCAAAAGAAACTGCTGGAAGCAAGAATGAAAACTAGCAATTTTTTTCTCTCATGCTCTGCAGGAGTTGGATGTTTATTGCTTTTAGTAAGCTAGAATAATACCTCTTTTAAAATACTGACACTTGTTTGATTTATCCTCTGTCTTCTTTACGCTACCTAAACTAAAAATAGCAGTAGTTCAAGCCCCCTAAAATTTCCACAACTCAATTACTGCAATAAAATGTGCTGAGTGGTAGCAGTATTGCTCTAAAACATGGTCCTTCTGCTGTGTTTAAGCAAAACTGTTATAGCAAGAAGCAGTAGTCGTAAGCAAGATTACCAAAAGACGTTAGAAGACTAATAGCACAAAGAATTACATTTCACTGCATAAAGCATGTGGGGGTTGGAATTTCATTTATAAAAACTCTATTTACACAGAAATTAGCAATGCTGAAGAATTTTCTTTTTGATATGGAAACATGCAGGAATTCCTTGGTTCAGAAATGAGGAGGTCTACATTTCTGAGCATCAGGATTCTCACTTTAGCCTTCCTGAACTCTCTTTTGCCCCTACTTTTCCTAAGCACTTTTGCAGGTTTCATTCAATACTGTCGTATCAAATATCAGTCTACAAAGTTAAGAGATAATATCGCTTATAAATTATAAAATGTTCATTAAATAAACATAAAGGCTCTGGAGGCTGTAGACATAAGGCATATCATTCAGTAAATATGAAATGGAGCCCTTTGTCAGGCTTGCTAGTAGGTCCTACAAGTGAAAGATGAAAAGAAAGAAAAATCAGATGCAACTGCTTTCAAGTTTAAATTATTCTGTGTGTATTTTCCAATGTTGTATTTGTCCAAGTCCCTTTCAAATTGTAAGTTCTCGCTCTTAAAAAGAAGTACGATATTCATATTTCTCTTACTGAAGGAAGGTTTTCTTATTCATGTAAAATTCACACAAAAATAAAAGAGAATGACTTAATGGGCTTCATGCAGCAGATCATTCTTAACAAAGAATAAACAAATGCGTGAAATCTGAAAAAATGAAAGGTCTAGTCTCTAAATTGAAAGGGTTTGTATAACAAAGTAGTACAAAATTTTCAAAGCAGCATGATTTCAAAGGAATACCAACCACATCAAAAACAAAAAATCACAAACAAAAAGAGCAGGTTCCTCCTTATTTTAGCAGGAAACTAGGGCAGGCATCTTTACAGTCTTTAAGACTGAGACATGACCCAAAGCTCATCGCATGAAATTATATCCATAAGGAAACATATTCAACATATTAAAGAAGAAATAAAGAAAGATAAAGCCAACAAAAAGTTATCACAGCAACCGCAAGCCAAACAGGAAGAAGAATCTTCCGAAAGGACTAGACCCTCTCCTAAATCAACACCGACCAGTTATAAGAAGCGTATTTGGCAGAGATCACAGAGTCACACACAGAGGTCTGTTTTTCAGCTTGGAAGTCAAAAATAATGAAGTGTCCTACTACTTTCAGAATGCCTGTTTGGAAAGATACACAGAGAGAGATAAGTCACTGAATGTTACAGAGACAATTCAAGGGGTTTTCTAAGCGGATATCAGCATGATATCTAAAGCACGAATTGAAAATACTACATAACTTGCAATAGAAGCTGCTAAAGCTTTCTTTAAAAATATAGCCCAATCATACATATCTCAAAGCACAAAAACATATTCATCGCCTCTCCCATGTCAGTGTATCTTGCCAACTAACGATGGAGACAATAAAAAAAAAAAATCCACATTTCAGCACTAGTCTAATCAAAAGCCTTTGTTCAGTGGAGATTATACCTACATGGTGCAATATGATCCCATGGAGAAGTAAGTGAAACCCTTCAACATCTCTAAACCATACAGTATTATACTATACAAACATAACCACACACCTACACTTTCCTGCCAGACATACAGGCCTCCCTAGTCATTGCTGTGAATTCCAGTCCTTCTGCTACACCTTCAGCATTCCAATTCTACTCATACTCAATATTTGGAATTTCAACAGCTGGTTAAATAGAATAAAAACCAGCATCTAGCAACTTATTTACACCAGCTGCAGAAGAACCTGAGCACAGCAGCAGTGTCACTAAAGGTATACAAAGTAAGCATCCCGAGTTTACAGAAAAGGAAGATAAGCACCAGACCCTTTAAGACTAGGCTCCTTTTCCCGCTATATGCTACCTCTATACTTCAAAGCCTCCTTACAAAACTCCCCTCAAGTTTCTCCAGATTATCTCCAGATTATCTTTTATTTACATGATTTCCCGTGACCTGTCACTCCTGGCACACCAACGTAAGAGGGTTTCAGTTTCAGGCAGCCTGCCGCCAGACACGGCAGCTTCCACCCCAACACCCCGGCCCGCTCCCAGGCTGCCCTGCTCCGCTGGAAAGGCGGTACAGGCACCCACCTTGGCAAGGCCACGGCCCGCCCGGCACCCGCCCTGCCTGCAGCAGCCCCCGGCGCTGCCACGCTCACAGCGGGAGGCGGCGGCTCCATCCCGCCGCCCTGCCCGGGGACAGCAGCCATGAGCGGGGCCGCCCTCAGCGGCCTGGACCCGCTCCCAGCCCAGCAGCACCCCTACCTCCCGCGGCGCCCATTCGGGAGCACCTCAGGGCACACCGCGCCAGGAGAACACACTCCCCAACAACCCCCCCCCAGGACCCCCGGTCCTGACGGGGCCGCGGCTGAGCCGGAGGAGCGGAGCGCT
>VWZZ01007292.1:409105-452211 GCA_013399095.1 Psophia crepitans | reverse complement strand
CAGACGGACCCATGGGGCCGCGTTTCCCCCTGTTGCTGCCGCGGCCATCTCCGAACTACAGCTCCCGGCGTGCACAGCGGCGCCGCCTCCAGAGCGCGGACCCGGCAGCCAATCGTGCCTCGCCAGGAACAAAACGTGTTGTGAGTGGCGGGGGGGCGCGCTCCGGTTCGCGCCAATCGGGGCGCGGTGTGGTGCGGGGTGCCGGGGTCAGAGCGGGCCCTGCGGGCGGTACGTGTGCTGCGGGCCCTGCTGCTGGCCGCCCTCCTCCCGCCGCCCTCCGCAGGCCGTGCCGCCCCCGCGGGCGATGGGGGCGCGGGGCTGAGCCTCCCGCCCGGCTTCGTGTTTTGCAGCGGTACGGGGCCAGGGAAGGGAACGGGCCGCGCCGGTGGGCGGGAACGGGAGACGTGGGATGGCCGTGAGAGGGGGACTGCGGCGGGGGCGGCTGAGGCTCATGCCTAACCGCGTCCCGGGGCCTCGCGTCAGCTGGTCGCTGGAGGGTTGTGCCTCCGCCGGGCAAGGGGCCCGGGGGCCGAGCCCCGGGGCCTTGTCGCAGCCGGACTGTCGGCTCCGCAGCTGGGGGAACGCTCGGCGTGACAGCGGAGGTGCGAAGGTGCGGGGGCTCCGCTCCTGGGCCTGCCCGGGGAGGGCACGGAGTGGGGAGGGAGACCGGCAGGGAGGTCTGCGGTGCCCTGGTTACGCTTTTACCTCAGCGCTGCGGGGAGGCGAAAAGAGCCGGTACCTGGCTGACTTCTCCGCCACGCCCCCACATTCTAGATAACTTCTCAAAACTTTCAGACAGCTTAGTTGGTTTTTCATTAAAAAAAATAGATGCCGAGGGTCCTACTTTGCGTAAAATTGGCAGTTGTAGGTGATGGAGAAAGTAAGGACTTCAGTTGTCGCCACAGTTGTGGCTGAGGAGAGGGGGACAGGGGTCTGGGGAGGACGTGAGCATGGCCCAGTTGGATAGGAGGGGGCTAAAATTTGGCTTGATGCGTTTTCAAGAGACTAGAAGGAAAAAGGCGAAAGGTGATCAGGATGGAGAGAGTTGTAGGAGTGATGTGGTGCTCAGGATACAGAACTAAAAGTCAGGAAGTCAGCCCCAGCCCCACAACTGACTTGAATTTGAAGTTTTGAATAAGTTCCTTTGCCAACTATAAAAAGTAATTATTAATATGTAACAGAGGATTGTGGTTTGATTCTGTTTTGGTGTTTTTTTGTTTGGTTTTTTTTTTTTAATTTAAGGTTAATAATAAATTATTGTTTATTGGTTGAGCTGTTGCATCTCCCAGTTGATCTCTTTTGGACTTGTGATAGTCAAGAAAAATAGCCTGAAAACTTACCCTTGGCATGTACTTTTCATGTTAGCACTTCCTTTCCTGAAGGAAGGACAACTGACATAAAGATTAACAGCATTTGTTCTATGTGAAAATGTCAGAAATTATCATAACCAAAAAGCATATTTGTGGTTTGTTGTTTTTGATGAATTATTTGTTTGGGAAATGATGTTAAAAGAGTGTGACCAGCTAGAAATTTAGTTTGGTTTATGCAGGGGAAAAAATGAGAAAACACTAACAATACGTATTTACTCACTTTCTTTGCCTTAAGAAAAGTTCCTTGTTGGTACTGGCAGCACCAGGACCACAGTTAGCATTTAGTAGTTTGAGACTCATGTGACCAGTCTTTGGAGGGAAATAAGTTTTTGTTGCACTGAGAGGAAGCATTTTCTCTGTTGAGTAAATTTATGCTTTTATTGCCTGTTAAGTAGTCATTCCTCGTTAAACAACTCTGGAATCTGATACTCTCAAGCTAACATATGTCGTCTTTGAAATTGATATGGTGGCTTGGACTTCGGCTAGAGCAAGGCGTGACCTACTTGCTTTCTTTTGATTGAGATGGTACTAGTGAAAAGAAGGGGGGGGGGGGGGGGAAAACCCACTGAACAACCCCCAACCTCACACTCTAAAACACTCTGCCTTGGAATCAGTATAGCATTATGCTTGTTATTTGGTATATAGATCCATTAAAACTTAATGTGCGCTGTTCTTGGTGTGGTGTTAATCTTTTGCTGGCTTTTCTGATTCATTTTTCTTTGAAATTTGGTTGTTGCTAAAGGTACTCAGAAAATACGTGTTTTGATATTACATGTATTTATACAGAAGGATGTTTTAGACTTCTAGAGTGCCTTGTTGTGAGGGATCTGTGGGTTTCTTGGAAATATTTGACAGTAGTATTAAAAAAACCCAACACGAATGCATTCCTGTAAAGGCCAACTGGTCTGATATATAGGAAACAAATCAAAATATTATTAACCAAACCTAGCTGTTCTCTGCATAAAGAGTTTAGATGGCCAGTTTACAAATTTCAAGATCCATATGCTTGTTGATTCCATCCACATTCCATGAATTCTAGTCCTTGGGGTTTTTTATACTTTTGTGTTATAACAAATCAGTGCCTTTGTGCTTTTGTCTTATCTGTGTTTTAATTGATGATAAATGTTGTGATATTAGTAATCTAGATTTTTTTTTTCCAGCAGGTATTTTGTATGCATGGTGTAGAAAAAAAAATGAATTCTACTATGAGTGAGGAGCCTGATGCACTATCTGTAGTTAACCAACTCCGAGACCTAGCAGCTGACCCATTGAACAGACGGGCCATTGTTCAGGATCAAGGATGCCTGCCAGGACTTATTCTGTTTTTGGACCATCCTAACCCTCCAGTGGTTCATTCAGCTTTACTAGTAAGTGTTCTGGACCTAAATTTATATGTCAGTAGGATGTTTTGTAACTTTGTTAATGTGTCTTTAAACAAGTAAAAATTTAAAAATTAAAGCCTGTTTTTATGTTATGTTGATAGTCATTATAACTGTGTTTTTAAAAAAAACTACACATGTATTTCAAAAATTGTTTAGCAACATCACGTTATTCCACGGGAATTCGTGGGTTTTTGGAAGAGATTAATTCACTTTGCATTTTTTTCCTAATACAGCTATTCCACTTTTTGTGTGGAGGAAGGTAAGCACCCTAAGATCTCTTTCTTAAGATGCAGTTATGGAGCTTCATAAATATACCCGGTGATTCACCATTCACACTGTTAAAAAAATAATGAAAAAATCATAGGATAATTTAGGTTAGAAATGACCTTCAGGGATCATGTCATCCAATCCCATGCTCAAACTAAGTGTACTCATATCATGGCTCCGGGTTGTGTCTGCTTGATTCTTCAACACCTTAAAGGATGGAGATTCCATAACCTCTCTGACACCCTGTTCCAGCATTTGACCAGTCTCATGGTATTAAAAAAAAACCAAACAAAAAAAGACAAAAAACCCCACAACAACATAAAAACCCACAAAACAAAAACAAACCCACAAACCCACCTAAATCTTTTAATGTTCCAGTTTTTGTTAGTTTCTTTTTGTTCTAAATGATGAAGTTGTGATTTTTGCATCCTGGCTCTAAATGCTAACTTTAAAAAGTGTATTTCTTGCTTAGAAACAGGACAGACAAAAATCAAGATTTTGTTAAAAGTCTAATTCAATTCTTGCAATAAGATTTTAAGTTGCTACAATCTACGTGGTGCTCTTTTTCCATTTTCATGTCGTTATCAAAATAATTCTAAACAATGTGAAACTAAAAAATACAGAGTGAGTTCTGGCATTTACATACGAGTATACATTATTCTCTAATATCTCTACTACCATTTTTTATCATTTTTTATACTTCACAGTGGATATAAGTTGACGTCTTGGAAATTGCTTCAGTGTCTCTGATGCTCTTCTGGGTTCAGGGAACGAGGTCCCGTAATCCGGGAGTCTTGCTGATTGATTTTTAGGCTAGCCTTGCTGTAGCATTTGCCAGGCTAGCCTTGCTGTAGTATTTGCCAGGCTATGATGTTCTTCACTGGATGAACTTTGCATTGAGCTTACAATTCTTGGGAATAATGTTGCATTGGTTTTCTTCCCAGTGTAGTTTCCTTAGCCTGTGGTCTTAAAAGAGCATCTTGTTTGGATATCTCATTTTTCTTCCTTCCTTTGTGTCTTTGAGCTGCATATTCTCACTGCCTGCCCGAGATTTGATACTGAATCTGTGATCATGTTATAAAAATTAACTCCACCTAAAAAGACTTTTTTGATATGTTGTAGAATCTTTCAGGGAGGGTGTTTTCTTCCTCATGTGTAGTTTCAGTTTAGTCCTTTTTTCTGTCTGATCAAGAAGTGTATTTTTTCTATAGTTTTCTCTAGTTTTGATTCCAGGAATTATTTGTGGTACACTTCAAATGCTAAAAGTTTTGAATGTTTTAAATAAAAAAAACAGAAGTAATCCAGCAATATGTCTTTTTTTTCCCCCCTCTTAAATTTGAACTGAAAATTTCGAAAATAGGGCTCCGAAGTTAAGAAGCTACACTAACATTTCACTTATAAAATATCAAAGATGTCTTTTGTTATTAAGATTGACAACGGTGTATTTTTATGTTCAAGTGCAGAGATAGTCTCATTGATTATGATGAAATTACTTATGAGCTTAAAGCCAATGTAGGTAAGTGTGTTGCTGATCAGAGGGTGAGCCAAAGTCTGTAACAGTAATCTTCCTTGTGCCTTCAGTAGACTGTGATTTAGTAAGCATGAATGATCTCACTCCTTTGAGGGTGTAGATGGGGGGAATAGGACTTCCTAGTGCTGAAAAGCCAGATCGCTTAAGTTTTTCTGATAATTTTGTCTTTGGTCTTATTTTAGTGGAAGTTACATTTGTGTGTAAAGAATATGTAACAGATGGAAAAGAGACTGCCTATGTTTTGACTCGGTTGACTGTTAAGAGAATGAACTTTTCTATGTCCAACAACATTACATCCTTCCTAAAGTGCCTGAACAGAGACTAATAAAAATGAGAAACTTTTTCCACCAGTAAGGATACATGTCTTAACATCAAAGTTAGTAGTTCAGAGCTATCATTCAGATATTCCCCCATAATTGGAAAGTAAGAAAATAAATGCATATACAACATTTATGAACTGCAATTTTTGATACTGATCCACATCAGGAAATAGCAAAAATCGCATTTGGAGTTTTTATCGTGCCAGACGGCAGCCAGACTTTCTCAAAAGGCAGTACAATAGTCTTGCATTTTACGTAATATGTGCTGAACATGATTTAGAAAAACCCCCAGATAATTAGTTCACTATCTCTGAAGGGATTAAGGAGTGTGTTATTTTTAAAGCAGCTATTGAGCAGCATAGCTATTATATGACTATATTTAAAGAATCGGTGCACTTCTAAACCTTGCTGTCACAAAACCCATTTTATAACCCATTGTATTTGTGTATTGCAGGATTTTGCAAGTGCAGTTCTTGCACCTACATCAGTAAAACACAGTACACCTTTGGAGGTTCCTTCTAAGAACATTTTTTCAGCACTAACAAGAGAAAGATATCTCATGAAAAGGACTGATGTTGTAACTGGAAGAGGGTTATGTTAAGGAGGATCGTGCAAATATGCAGTTGCTGACTTGGGTCAGCAATGTGAAGTTGTGTAAAAAGTCCACCTTGAAAGTCAAATAAACAAACCCTGGGCAACAAATAAATGTAAATTCCCAGTTTAGGTAACAACAACCTAGGCAGCTTGCTGCTGCTTGTATTCTTATTCCTGCATGGAGTGATGAATACTGCAGTTAGTCTTCAGAAGGTTATAAATGTGGTAGGCCTCTTTCTGTGGACAGCAGAAACTAGGTGGTGGTGAGTTTTCTGGTACTGGGGGAGCCCACAGAATTGATGTAAATTATACTGGAAGCATAGTGTTTAAAAATTACTTTAGATCTCAGATGACAAATGTTTGTTGGAAGGGACTTCTCGAAGTCATTCACTTCAGCTTCCTGCTTGAATTGGGACTGTCACCAACACTCAGTCAGGTCAGTTGTAGCTTTGTTTCCTTGATTCTGCAGTCCCACTAGCTCATCTGTTCCAGTGTAGAACTCCCTTCATAGTAAAAAAAACCTTTTTGTAATACCTGATCTGAACTTCCCAAGCTGCAATTTGTGGTTGGCTCCCCCTTGTTACACTGTCTGCTGCTGTAGAGGAAAGTTTGGCTTAGTCATCTTCGTAAAGGCTTTTTGAGTAGTTGTAGGCAGCTGTTAGATTGTCCCTTAGACTCTCTTAGCTGGTATCAGCAAACTCAGTTTCTCAACCTTTTCTCATAGCTTAGCTATTCTGTGCTTTCTGTGTATTTACAATAATAAAAAGCCAAATTCTTCATGTTCACAGTAGGTGATAATATTCTTTATGTTCTTACTAGAACTCACATTGTGAATGTTTTGCAGATATACGCTAATAAAAATGAATGATAATGTCCTGGACATATTGCTGATTTGCTGTGGTCCTCTTTCTTTTAGGCTCTCCGCTATTTGGCAGAGTGCCGTGCCAACAGAGAAAAGATGAAAAGTGAATTGGGTATGATGCTCAGCTTACAGAATGTAATACAAAAGTAAGTTTGTGCTGGGTTGTTGGAACCAAAGACAGCGTAAACAGAATGTTCTGATGCAAAGTGAAACTTGGACTATGAATTTGTATAATGAATTTTTAATATTGCATTCTTCCTTGTTGAAGTTACGTGGCTGTGAGCGATTAATGGTTTTCATATTATAGTATAGCAAAGTACTTAGACCGTAATCTACAAGAAATATTCATTTGAAGGACATTTGCTAACAACAGATTTCTTACCCTTGTTACAGATTAACTAATTTTGTCTCTTCCCTTTAGGTTCTCTTATTATCCTCATTGTTGTGTAAGGATGCCTTGCACTGGTACATTTAATTAAATTGGTTGGCATCTGCCTTGGTTATTCTTTGAATCCCACCTTTGGAAAGGGAAATTATGTATGCAGTGTATTTGTTTCAATGTACTGTCGATGGTATGTATCTGCTGTTCTGTATTGAGGAAACATCTTGCAGGTGAAGTGGAGGTTAGTGAGCTTTGTAGTGATCTCTTATTTCTTTGTAGAATGTGTCAGCTGGATTGTGTCTCTTAAAACTTGTGACTGTTGGATTTTAAGATTGCTAACTTGAGTCTCAAATCCTGGAAGACGTGTGGGTAAATGCACGCTGTTGGAGATGCACGTGTACGCTTATCAATAGAAATTAATATAATGAATTAAGATGAAACATTAAAAAAAAGAACCCACCCTCCTTCAAAGATCAGTCTGTTGTAGCAAAAATTAATTTGCCATCAAGTTATCAAAAGGTGATTATTTTACACCCAGTTTGACAGCACTCTAGTTAACTGGACTTTTCAGATGTGAGGGACTCCCTCATGAGGGAGAAGAAAAGTCGTACTGCTGCACTGAGATGTGTCTCAGATAAATGTTTAAAACAATTATTTAGAAAAGGATGAAACACAAGTAAAATTGTATATTAAAGATTCAAGTGGAAAGCTTATGAATCTTTAATGTTGAATCTCTAGTGTGTCACTTGTGGTATAAGTTACAAGTTTCTTTGAGAAAACCCAAGGCGAGGCTTCGCTAGTTCCTTCATCCCATGGCCCCTCTTTGTTGTTGTATCTCTCTCTCATACTGCTTATCTAAAGGTGTGAACCTGAGGAATTGGAGGGAGAATTCTGGTCTGTTCACAAGTCCTATGTGATAGTACTCTAAGAAAGATTAAAACTGTTTACCTTTAAGTACTTCATCAGTTCTGCTAAAACTAACAAGATGATGCATTGACATGAAATTCAGCATTATGCCTAAATATCATCTTGTTATTCACCAGGTACCCAAAACACAAGGATTTAAATTAAATATCTAATATAGGATGATGAACTAAATGACTAGAATTCAGAAGAGAATACTTCCCTTTTTTTTTAATAATGTAATAATTATAACTTTTTAAAATAAACGTTTTTGATAGGATGTATGGGGGGAAATGACGTTAAGTCTTAGAGTATTCTCCTTTTTTTAAGGACAAGCATAATTAAGGTGAAATACATAGAAATCTTTGCTTGCTACAACAAGAATGAAATGTTCAGGTAATAACAGAAGCATGTATTCCAGAAGAACTTACTTTTAGTATAGATTACATGTCTATCTAGAGCACAGAGACGTCCTTAAGAAGTTGTTGAAAGGGACGTGGTATTTCATTATCAGTCTCTGCAGCTTACAAATATTATTCAGGAAACAGTCACAATTAGAACTTTGCTTAAAGAATTTTATGGCAGTCTCTTGAACAACATTTTTTTTTTCTACATTTCAATTTCAATGACCAAGAGAGTATGAAGTTCAAAAGCGTGCGGAAGAGGAGAGAGATGTCAGTAGAAACTGGAAATCTTGTAGGTGTTCTTTTTTTCTAGAAAGTTCTTTGGCAAGAGGAAGAACATACATTTGATTTGTATGCTTGTAACATTTGGAAAGTGTGATATCATGAAAATTTAAATACATAGCATCTTCAAACACAAGACTTTGTCATGTGCTTGTCAGGATTTTAGGCTTTAATGTTGACAGGAAATGCTGAAGCTAAGTTTTGTATTGCCTGCAGAAATATGGAGAAAGATGGTAGGACAGTGCTGAGAAGATAGATGTAGAATTATTTTTGTCACAGAAAAATCATCATTGATTTGGGGTGGCTGGTTTTTTTTTGTTAGAAAGTCTTTAGGGGAGAAAAGAAGGTCTGTACCTTCTTCAGATTTGCTTTACAAAATGCAGATTCTAGCTTTTAAGCTGATTTCAGTTTACCAGAAGGTATTTTAGTCCTTTGAACCAAAACTAAACACAAATAAATGCTTTGGTCTTAATGACTTCGTGCTGTGTGCTACAGTGTACTTTCCAGAATCAGCGTTATCTAGCTCATCACTCTTATCTAATCTAAAATCTTCTATTTCCACAATTTAATTTGGGGTTTCGATTATTTTTTTTGGTGATGTGTTACAAAAATGCGCACAAATGATACGAAGAGATACGAACTTCTGTCAATATTCTGCTTTTCCAGTTATTGCACAGTTCTTTCGAGCAAAATGGAACCCAGCGTCTTCTGGAGCAAAAGTTGACAGTGGGTTTTTGTTCTTGACAGGTTAAGCACATCTTGCGGTCTGAGTCTTTCTCTTTCATCAAAGATTTTGTAACTCTCGCTGTTGACTTTCATTGACTTCTCACTTAGCTAAATAATATCCAGTGGCTTTCCCTTTGCGGTACTGAATCATGACAAACTGTATTCTGCCACTGACAGAGCTGTGTTACGTCTTTTCAAGCCATGAAATGGAGCTCGTGTGCACAGAGGCAAGTCACAAACTGAGTATTTGTCATATTTCAGACTTAAGTTGATGTTCAGCAGCGCTGAACTGACACTGTGCTTAGGAAGTCAAGAGTTTGTTTAGAATTCCAGTTCTCTCTTGCTTTCAGTTATGTAAATCCCGATACTTGGGGGCTTTTCTCATCATGCAAGTGTCTTATAAGCCTTGAAGGTCTCTGAGACACTTTGAGTTCCGGTGTGGAATTTCTTGTCGTAACCTGCCTACACCTAAACAGTCTTAACAGATCTTTAAATGGTCAATTCCATCAGCTGGAAAATAGTTGGTTTGCTACTTATGATTTCTTGTAATAGTACATGGGCACCTCAAGTACAGGCCAGACCGCTTTTGTTGCAAGTAATATATGACCGATGGAAGAAGAATGTAGCACTTGTGTAAACTCTTTATCGTGATGGTAAAGTTCTGTTTCCTTCATAAGACTATTGAGGAAGAGAGTTGAAATTGAGTGCCATCTACTTATCCACTGATAAGCAGTAAATTAATCTTCATACTGCGTCATGAAAAATAGATAGGAACTATTTGAGAGATAGCCAAGTTTAATTGTAGTTCTTTGAGGTACCTTTATGTCTCATTTAATGTCTTACCAGTCCCCTGGTATTATCTGTTCAGCTTTTTTTGGTATTTGTTTATAATAACCATTTGTGAAAATCATTTTGCTGCTTAAAATGAATGTTTGGCTGACTTCCCTAGTTGATACTACATTTCACCTAAGGAACAAAGGATAGGTTTCAGGTTTACTGTGACAGTGCTTTTCAAGATGTATGAACTCAAATTTTGCTGACAGAAGAGGAACAGATTTTTAGATGTAGAGACTGGAGCTTATAGGCTCTAGAGCAGAAATATGAAATGTCAGCTCTGAGGAGTACAGAACGAAAACTTGAAGGCAGTGAGATATTTATATATTTAGGGTTTTTTTCAGACTGAACTTGATTTGGAACATGCATGATTTTCTGAGATGCTTTGTATGAAAGGCTTTATACACCTCCATGTTTTCTAGGACATATGAGAAGCTGTTCAAGCTTCATAGAATACTTCATAATGTTTTTCAGATATAAAAATTTCTGTTGCCCTATTCTATACTTGCTGGTTTTTTCCTTAGCAGAGTAGATTTCTTATTTGTTCATCCATGTCTGCTTATTTTTAAGTGAAGCTTGGTGCATCTTTTGATGTTACAAGCTAGGAGTAGTAACTGTGTTCGAGAGAAATCAGACCTTTAAAAATCCCTACCTGTAGGTTTCCAAACTTTTTTTTATGGCTGACAGGGCTTTATTGCTATCACAAAAATGTTTCACTCCCTTGCCAGGTGACTGAGTACCTGTAAGTGTCTGTGTGGAAGTGTTTGTGTAAATAGATAAAAAGGAGAGGAGAAATTGTGGCTCATTGGAGAATGGGATTTCATTGCATTCCAGCAGTCATCAGCAGTTATTTAATATTGAAAACTGGTTTAGTTGCTGGCTTTATGAATTGTATGGAGGACTTAATGTGTCCGTATGGACTTTATAAAATGTTATTAGCAGCTTCTAGAATTAAAATTAATTAGGATTTATAGCCTACAAGGAAATATACTAATTTGTGTTCAGTGTGAAAGCGACTTTTGATGGACAGTAAAGGTCAAAGTTCATAATTTTTCATAATCTTTATGAGCAGCATAATGGTACTGTTTAAATATAACTAACATGTATTTAAAAAAAAACCTGATGAAGAGTCAGTATACTAAATAGCTCTTATTATGGAACGGCAAATTACTGAGAGTAAAATTCCAATTACTTAGCTAAAAGAGCTTCTCAAGATAGTCTTCCTTTGCCAGGGTGTCAGATTTAACAAGCTGAACTAAATCCAGTGCATTAATCAGCTCTTCCAATTTATTACTTGCCTAAGAAGATTAGGGCAATTAATATGTGTTTAATTAGAGTCCCTTGCATATCTGGTAAAATACATGCAGTCTATAATTGCTGACTTCTTACTCAATTTTAATTTTTGGTAGTCTTAATTATCTATACTTTTTGAAAATTTAATTATTCGTTGAAACCAGCAAAGTTTTAAATTTATGATGTCTGACAAAGAAAAAAGCCAAGTATTTCAGGTAGTATTTGCTGAAATTAAAATAGGGATGTAGTATCACAATAGTTTTATAATTTTTGTTGTGTGACATACTACTTTTTCCCTTTTGTGAGAAAGGAGGAAAGGTTGGGGGAGGACATGGCAAAGGCCATATATTAATGAGCAAGAAAGTAAACTACATAATTAAAGGGCTATCTGATGGTGAAGGAGATGTTGCCATTTCATAACTGGCTTAAGCGTAATACTTTTTGAGAAATTATAGCTAAAAAAAATAATCCGTAAACTTTTAATATTTACTGCATTTACACATTTGTACTATTGATTGGAATACTTAAATTCTGATCTGCAAAGGAGAAGGAAATAGCTTTTTATGGACTGTAGAGATTTTATTTTTCTATACCTGAATCACTTAGTAATGTTATTTTTGTAATCCTTGGTATGTGGGGTTTATTTTAAACACGAGAATTGAGAAATAGTTGAGATTGGGTAATGGGAAGCATGATTCTGTTGCGTAATTATTTGTGGATTCTGCCATACTTGTGATTCTGTACTGAGAAGTTACGTTTTTGGAGAAAAACATGGTTACCCTGTGTCTTAAATATTCCTGTGAGCAGCAGATTCCAAAAATTTTGGTTTTAGAAATGATTTACAAATGGCAGTGTATCACCTGGAACAAGAGTAATACGCACATCTCTCTGACTATTCCATGTTACCTTTCCTGGCCTTTTATTTTTCCAAGCCTCCTTGTTTTAACCGATTTGTTACATTTTGTCTATCACAAGGTAAGTGCTTCTAGAAAATTACACTGTTGGTTGCTGGTGCATCTCTTCGGGCTGTGGGGCTCCAGTCTATTGTGCTTTTAATAATAGATGGTCACAGCAGGAAGACATCCGCAGGCTGTTTTATTCAGCATTGTTAAGCAAAGTGGCTTAATACCCCCCTTCTCCACCCCTAGTTTCTTTAAGGAATGTTTTTATTGTTTTTTGTTAATCATACAAGTTTCAGAAATAGATTGTTTTTTGAAGTTATTTTTGAAAAAACATCCTCTGTCAAAAAAAAACGCAATGAAATAGGAGGAAATGTAGGAAACATCGGTATGTTCTCTTTAAATAAACCATTTTATTTGTTCTAAGTGGCTGAATGCTCCTTTGGTTTGTCAAACAGCTTCCTGGTACTTGGAGGAGATATATATAGGAAGGAATGAAGGGACAGGAGAGAGGATCGGTTCAATGTTGTGGTCACAAAAAGCATTAAGTAATGAAATGGTATAAAATCCTAGTTTTACAGTATTAGTGTTAACCTGGACTTTAGTCATGGTGTAGTGGCTTTCTGGGAGAATCTGATGATTTTTTGAGATATGAAAATAAGGTTTAAAAGCTTATTAAAGGAAAGATGGGCATTCTTTGTAAGAATAGTCCAAGACTTGACTGCCAACTATTCAAGTGCAGCTAGTAATTTGAATGGTGAAATGTTTCTGCGGATCTCTATTTTGCAGGGGTTAATAGAAATTAGCAGTCATATAAATCACTGTTCTAAAGGTTTATTATGAGAGCTGCAATTTAAGATGAGCTTATTGGTTTTGTTTGTGTGTGTGTAACTGGTCACTGAGAAAAATAGGAAAGTGTGCCCACATGGAAGGGTCTGCCCTGTGCTCTGCACGATGTACTCTACCATTTTCCTTCTGATGTTCTGTGGGGTGTGTTTGGTTTTTTTACCTCGGGACATTTCTGTAGTCAAAGAGGTATTACAAAGCCATGGTTTCTTTCTGCGTGCAGCTTAGTTGCTTAGTGAGCTCTGTATGATCAGTACTGTTTCTATATTCAACAGTTAGGTGGTTCCCAACCTCTAGGTTTGATGTTTGTGTGTTTGTATTTTTTTTTTTTATTCTGTCCTGTTTGTAGTTCCAATTGTAATGCTTTTGACTGCAGTTGGGAATACAGTTTGATTTCATTTTCGGTTCTCCAAGCTACTAATTTTACCTTACAATATTTCACTTGGTATCTGGCATCTGTATCAGGGCTGTTGGTTGGGCGGCTTTTCATCATCTGCTGTCTGTCTCCGTTTGATTCGAGTACTATACATCCATAGACTTATTAATATACCAGTTCAATACTAGCTCAATAGGCCAGCTTTTAGTATACTAGTTCAATCCATTTGCACACACAGTGAAAGAGCAGAGCCCTACTTTTGTTCCTGGTTTCTGGGCAGCACTTGCAGGTAATGCAGCAGCTTGCTTGGTATGTCTCTGACACTACAGTTCTTGCACTTCATCAGTTTCTCTTATCCCTTTTCCTCAATACAAATATTTCATTTTCTTGGTATTTAGTAAATTCCAAATTCAGTGATTAACAAATAGTGAGGTAACAAAGAAAGTAATCATTAAAGCAGTGTTTTTTAACTGGTCATGTATGTAACATAAGATTTAAAGGCTTGCCTGTAAGTCCTTCAAAATCATGGCCTTCAGCTGTTTTACGATGACTGGCTTAAGAACATGGTAACGAGTAGTGCAAGTTTCATGCCTTGTTACCTAACCATTGAAATGCCTAAGTTGTACAGTGTGATTTATGTACAATATCTGAAAAACCACGTAACCAAATCACAGGTTCCTAAACCTGGAAAAGAGTTTCCAGTACCTGTTCCTGAGTGAAGAGGCACTATTCTGGTGTGGCTTTTTTTTGACACAGAGTGAGCCACAGTCATAATTGCTTTGAGTGCTTTGTATTTACATGTGAAGAAATTAGGAATTTAGAAGTGAACTAGTAGCTTTTCTTTATAAGCGAGAAATGTTGTGATGGGTGTTGCAGAATGAAAAATGAGAACTTTGAAACACTGAAGGAAAAAAAAGTGTATGAAATAACTTTAATAAAAATACATACATTTGAAAGCTTTGTGTTTAATGTCTTGGCCAATTTCTTCTTTATTTAGAAACTGGCTGGAGCAGGAAGTTAAGTGTTCTAGAAATTGGTATAGGCTAAGGTGGTTTTAGTTCCTATTTTTTCCTGCACACTTTATTTTAAAACAAATATGGGACTCTGAGAAATATTATGATTTTTAATATAAAGAAATTAAATTCTTTACAAAGTGTGGCACAATGTTCTGACATGTTAAAAAGAATAGAATCTGAACTGGCATTTAACTAATTGCTGACTGTATGGTAAAAAAAAATAATCGTGCTGAACTCAGTGCCTCAAGACTTGTCTGACATGGTGTGCCAAAAGGCAAATGTCTTCTCTTTGTGGTGGGGTTCAGTACGGAGGTGCAGGGGGGAGATTTTAAGTGGGTTGGCGGAAGAGTCAGAAATAGTAATGGCAGTGTAGGGTGCCTTTAACAGTCTGTAAACCTTGTTGTCATCTGGTGTCGAAAGAATTTTAGGAATACAGTGACCTTCAGTGGTTACTATTGAGTTTACAGGAAAAAGTGCTGCGGTAGGTTCTGTGATATGCTGACTTTTTCTGACAGCTTACTAAAATAAAGAGCAAAGGAGGATTAGGATGCTTTGAAATAAAAGTAGCAAGTTGTGTTGTGAAATATTTAATACCTAGTGCAGGTGCGGATTGGCAGTATTGTAGGCTGCAGGCATTTATCTATGAAAAGGGATTTGATAGATACCTAGTACTGTGAGGTTTTTCATCTTTCCTTGCTGGTATCATGTCTGCTTTTGGGTTACTGTGAGCATGTCCACAGATGATGCTTGTCTCTGGTTTTTGACCTTCATGCTAAGCGTCACAAAAAAATTGCAGATTTTTTTCTATTAAACCATAAGTGTCTGGATTAGCTCTTTTTTTTTTTTCTTCCCTTTTTTCTTTTTAATGAAAGCTGTTCAAGCAAGAAACATGGTATGGTGCTGGTGTGTGATTAGAACTTACATAGTTTCACGTGGGTATTACAGGCAAAGTGTCATGAAGGGAAATTAGTCAAAAATTCTAATGATGAAATAGTTTTCAGTAGCAGTTTCTGAATGGAACTATTATTTCAGAAGAAAGTGGATTTTACTCTGGAACAACTAAGGCAGAGTGAATATGTTATTCTGGGTTTAGATGTATTTCTTTTCAGGAATGTGGTTTTATACTTAGTTGTTCTGCAGTACATATTATCTTTTTCTACATGATTTCCATTGAATTTTGCAGGCAGGAAGTCCTATGTAATAACTTGGAACAAATTAAAATTGTTAGCGCATTCTGTAATCACACAATACATCATCAAGTTCACACAATTTTTTTTTTTTTAAACTTTGGTGCATGCTTCACCTATTTTGCATGACTGCTGTCCCTTTGGCTAGCAGTGAAGCTGCTAATACTGACTTGCTTTAAAAAAATAAATCAATTGCCAACAAATAAGTAGTTCAGGAGCATGAAAACAAGGCATTTAAATAGTTATTGCTTTCAAGTTACCTACTTCAAGTCTCTGCTGAATAGATAAATAGCCTTTTTGAACAGGCTCCCGAGGGAGGTGGTGGAGTCACCATCCCTGGAGGTGTTCAAAAAGCGTGTAGACGTGGGACTTCAGGGCATGGTTTAGTAGACATGGTGGTCTTGGGTTGATGGTTGGACTCGATGATCTTAGAGGTCTTTTCCAACCTTAAAGATTCTATGATTCTATGAATATTAACTGTATTGGCAACTGAGTCAAGTACAAAGCTTATGCACAGATAAGCTTACATAAACTAAACCTGCTTTTTTTTTTCTCTCTGGTACGGGTTGGTGCTGTAGTTTAATTCTTACTATTCACAGAAGTGTTGTTCAGGGAAGCCTTTATCTGTAAGTTTGCAAATTTTTTTATTTATTTTTTTTTTCACATTCTCCAGTAGATTTCAGGGAAGTGATCAGGTGAAGCTTACTTCTCAAAATTAAACTGTGGGGTTTTTTTAAAGACATAAAAGAATTTTCCAAATAATTATATACTGTCATTGTATATTATTGTATGATATACTTAATGCTCTTAGCATACTGATAAGACAATAAGTGGTATTTGACTTCCTTCAAGATGTTCCTAAAATGTAGAGCCTATTTACAGCACTACCAGTACTTGTACCTGGTCACTGCAGCATTATTACCAGGAAGGGCTGGCTTTTTAATGCCAGTATTCGATACCTTCCACTGGAAAGGACTGGAGAGAGTTGTTTTTTAACCCCAATACAATTTGTTGAAGCCATATAATAAACATGGTTTCTGCCATATAGATCCATTAAATGATTACTGTTCATTAGCAGGCAAGATGTTGGAACTAGCTGCTGTGAAATTCAACATGGAGCTTGTGTCTGTTATGCAGACTCTTGTCTAGCAAATGCTACTCTGAAGCCTTTTGAGTTTAGTTGAGTAACAGGCCTTGATATTTTTTTTTAATTATTTTTTTTTCTTTTGAGATGGAGAATATGTCCATATGGTAGATACCAAGCTGTGGAAGATCAAAAGTTGATCTTCCATTTAGCATATAAATAGCAAGAGTTAAACAAAATTGGATGAATAGCTGGGTTAAACATATGGCATATGTTCAAATCTGTTATCCCATTCTTGAAAGTTCGTTCTCCTCTTGTGATCAGAGGACAATAGAATGAAACAGGGAAGTGTTCTAAGCATGGGTAATCAGTCAGTTTGTGAAATGTTTAAGGTTATATCACAGTTGCCGATTTTACAGCATTTAATGGAATTGTGCTGTGATTTTACTTAGATTTACAACTTACTTGATATTTAGGCTTTTTTCTTTTTGGTTTTCAGAACATCCCAGTGTTTGCGATGACTTTCTTAAAAACTTTCCAAGGTCTGTAGGCATTTGACTTAAATTAAGCTGATTAAGAGGCACTGGGAAATCCAATCCTCGCTTTGAATTTCAGTGAACTATCTCTTTGTTTAGTACAAAATCAGCTTCAAGACATCAGGTTTCCTTATTCCATTCCAAACTTTTCTTAGCTCTGACAATTTGACCAGGAGACACTGAACTATTAGTGTGAGTAGAGTCTGGAAGTCTTGCTAAGTGGGAGGCATCTTGCAGACCTAGAAAGCATTCTAGGAAAGTCTGCCTGACCTTGCCTTGTTTCCGTGGTGCAACAGCCGTGGAGTAAATAAAGGTGACATGTAGCTGGCACGTGGTTGATGCCGTGGAGTGTGGTCACGTGACACAACTGCATACAGGCTTTACGTAGATTCATCGAGCAGTCCAACTGCTGCTTTTTTTGATTTGGAGTTTCATAGTGCTGCAGCTCAGTGTGTCACTTTAAGCCTACATATTTTTTCCTGTCCTCTGTGCCTATGAATTATTTTCCTAATCTTAACCCACAACTATGTTTGGTACGCTGGATTTGACCAATGTAGGGATCCTGCTGCCTATATACTTAAGGATTTTGATTCCTTTTAAGAAAGCAGGGGGTAATCCTTTTTGTCAGCTGCTGTGTACTGTTATCTGGCCTTTACTGGATGTTTTGAAACTAGAGGGAACTGAGGTGTAATGGGTAGCATGGTAATAGCACCGTGCTGGGACTGTAAGAAAGTGTGTGCTGAAGTAATGTTCTTTTTCAAGTTGTTTCAAATTACTTGCCTGTTGCCTGGATTGAGTCAGGAGAGCAGCCATATGCTTGTGAGCTCACCATATCATGAGCTGTACTAAAAGCTCACAAGAAAGAGCAGCATTCTTGGAGATAAGAAAGAATCTTGCCCTGGCACTGGAGCAGAACAGCCATAAAACCAGCCAGATCAGATAACTGTCTTGAAACAGATTGCTTTTTCTCTAATACCATGCTCTTTCTTTAGGCTTGTCATTCATGCTCAAAGTTTTCATCAAAACCGTGTCAATCACTTCTAGAATCAAGGATTAGTGATGTCCCACCCCCCCCTTACAGAATGTAAGCTTTCTGCTTTTTTTCAGCTTACTGCTCCCTTTAGGTATTGCTAGAGACAATTTCTGCCTTTAAATATAGGAAGAATGGGCTCTAAAAGAAATTGGTCACCTGGAAACAAATACATCAGTGGTCTTAAGGCATAGTTGATATGAATATTTATTTCTTAGCCATTTTTTAACCATGATTAAATCAAATGGTAAATCTCCACCAAGGATATGCTTTGAGGTTTCTAATATGGCTACATTTACCCAACATGTCTTTAGATTTAATTCATGCCAACCCATTAAATTCTTACTTGTGCTTTTTGTGTCATATAGAATGCTACGTTTATTGCAGTGCATGAGGTTCATTACAGAAATAAAATGGTGGTTGAAAATATCACTATGTAGGATCCTAGGGAAAAACATTATTAGTTCTGCCTTATAGGGGCTGTACTTGCATGCATGAAAAGGATTGGAATCAAGTGAAAACATCTACTTCAATGTGATCATGTTCTACTTCTCAAACTTTTTGAAAAGGCGTTTGGGTGATGCTAGAAATGGAGTGTCTCACACTAGTATTTTGAAGAAAAAATGATGCATTGAGTCCTTGTTACATTCACTGACTTGCTTAGGTTTTTTCCTGAGTAAGTCTAAAAGGTAAATCTGAGAGTTGTTTTTACTTCTAATTTAGGAGTAGGTCGTTTAGTATGACATTCAGCTGAGGTCTTGCCAAATATCTGAACCTTTACTTGGATAATGAAAACACTTCTATTCTTCAAACTGCTAATATTTGTTAGACTTGAATTGTGTGGTGGATTTTTTGTAGAAAAGATCTGTGATTTAAGGTACTGTTTTTCCATTTGTATGTAAACTCCTTGACATGTCAATGCAGCAAATTTTATCTGAACTGACTTAAAAAAGTTGGGGTCTATTTCCTTAGTTCTGTGGGTTGGGCTGACCTTTCCTTCACCACTGCTAGCTTTCTTTGCTTTTGCACACCTGTGCTTAATTTTTCTGTGTGTTGGTTTCTCGAGTACTTGTGAGCATGAGCGTAGTGATGAGCCATACAATGCATGTCTAGCCCTTATGGTTGGCTGTAGCATGGCCTTTCCCCGTGAGCTGTAAGGCTGTATGCCATGCCCCCTCCCTTGTGGGACCATGCATACTGAACATATCTATAGTACAGACACTCTGTATGTGAAAGTGCCTATTACACATGTGTAGGTGTTGTCCTGCAAACGCACTGGTTTTGTGCATCATTTTCCTTGCTTGGATCTTAACTGTTCTATGCTAGAAAGAATCTACCTTTAGTTGCCTTCTTCTCACAGAGGTTTCTCAGCCTTGTGCAGACAATGAACCGTAGCTCTTCTCTGCGTATCCTGAGGTGTAAGTGATGCCCCCTTCTAAAGCTAGAAGTTGAGAATGTCTTTGGATCACTTATTTCCCCGGGGAAAAAGGTCCATTGGTACAAGGCTGAAATTGATCCCTAGAATACAAACGGAGAGGGACTGTGTCAGGGAGTGTAGTGACAGAACAACAGATAATGGACCTAAACTAAAAGAAGGGAGATTTAGATTAGATATTAGGAAGAAATTCTTTACTGCAAGGGTGTTGAGGCACTGGCACAGGTTGCCCAGAGAAGCTGTGAAGGCCCCATCCCTGGAAGTGTTCAAGGCCAGGTTGGATGGGGCTTTGGGCAACCTGGTCTAGTGTAGGGTGTCCCTGCCCATGGCAGAGGGGTTGTAACTAGATGATCTTTGAGGTTCCTTCCAACCCAAACCGTTCTGTGATTCTGTGGTTCGATTCTTGAACTACATCAAATTTTGTTAAGAGAGAGAGTAAAAATATAAACTCCTGAGTGAGCTTACATACATTGACATTTCGATCTATGTTGTGAAAGGACTTGAGATTAAAATACTTCAGTATTCCTCTGTGATCTCATTTTTGGCTCTGTACTACATTTACAATTACTGTGCTAAGTAAAATTATAAAAAAGTGCTGTAGATTGAGGGAGAAAACTTGGAGCAGTGTTTTCCTAAAATCAATGTCATGTTTGAACCAGTAAACTATGTATTCTTAAGTTTTGTATTAGAAGTTTCTAAATTGTTGCTATAAGGTATAATGAGCTCAGTAACTTTTCCTTGATGACTTGTGGCTAGTAAGATCACGCTGTAAATTAAGGTGAAAACATTTGAAATAGCATTGACCAACTGTCTAGTGATTTTGAGAATGAAGGCTCATGTTTTCCATCTAGCCTTGCCTTCAGTTCGTGATGCCTTAAGACAAAACAGTTTAGGATTGAGCAGTGAACTGTCACTCTTAAGTATGGGTGCAGGAAGCTTCTGAAATCAAGACAAAATTACACAGCTGTTTATATTTCAGTCTTTCTAATTATCAGGTGCATTAAAGTTATGTAAGCTGTCATGCAAAACTTTGGAAAACAATACATAAGGAAAATACTTGACAGGAAAATTAAATGTGTTTTTGGTTTTACTTACAGAATAGCCTAAATTCTAAACTACTCTTAACCTGAAAAAATAGACATCCTCAAGTAGATTAAAATACATACACTTCATGTACATTGCTAATGACTTCCTTATTTCTAATACATGTTCACAGACTCGCAGAATGGTTGAAATTGGAAGGCACCTCTGGAGGTTATCTGGTCCAACCACTCTACTCAGGCAGGGTCACCTAAACCATGTTGCCCAGAACCATGTCCAGATGGCTTTTGAGTATCTCCAAGGGTGGGGACTCCTCCATCTCTCTGGGCAACCTGTGCCAGTGCTCAGTCACCTTCACAGGGGAAAAGTTTTTCCTAATTTTCAGAGAGCACCTCCTGTGTTTCAGTTTGTGCCCATTGCCTCTGGTCCTGTCACTGGGCACCACTGGAGCGAGCCTGGCTCTGTCCTCTTTGTACCCTCCCTTCAGGTATTTACATACTTTGATAAGATCCCCCTAAACCTGCTCTTTTTCAGGTTGTACAGTCCCAGCTCTCTCAGCCTTTCCTCATCAGCTCCTTTAATCATTCTCCTGACTGATTGTTGGACTTCGCAGCATGTCCGTCTCTCTTCTGTACTGGGGAGCCCAGACCTGGACCCAGCACTCCAGATGTGGCCTTGCCAGTGCTGAGCAGAGGGGCAGGATCACCTCCCTCCACCTGCTGGCAATACTTCTCCTAATGCAGCCCAGGACACCATTAGCTGCCTTTGCTGCAAGGGCACATGCTGCAGGTCCATGTCCAGCATGGTGTCCACCAGGACCCCCAGGTCTGTTTCTGCCGAGCTGCTTTCCAGCTGGTCAGCCCCAGCCTGTACTGGTGCTGGGGGTGTTCCTCCCCAGGAGCGGGGATTTGTACTTCTCCTTGTTCAGCTTCATGAGGTTCTCATCAGCCACATTTCTTCAGCCTGTAGAAGTCCCTCTGGGTGACAGAACAGCCTTCTGGCACATCAGCCACTCCTTTGTGTTTTGTGTCATCTGCAGACTTGCTGAGGGTCTACTCTGCCCCATCATTCAGATTGTTAATGAAGATACTGAACAGGATTTGACCCAATATTGACCCATGGGGTATACTGCTGGATACTGACCTCCAAGTATATTTCATGACCCTGATCACCACCTTCTGGGCCTGGCCATCCAGCCAGTTTTCAGTCCACCTTGCTATCTGCTCACCCAGTCCATATTCCCATCAGCTTCTCTGTGAGGATTGTATAGGAGACAAAGTCAAAAGACAGTATCCACTGTTCTCCATCTGTGAAGCTGATCATTTCATTGTAGAGGGCTATTGTCCGGCATGACTTCCTTTTTGTGAATCTATGCTCACTCTTCCTCGTCACCTTCTTGCCCTTCATGTCCCTGGAGGAAATTGTTTCTAGATCTGTTCCATCACCTTCCCAGGGGTTGAGGAGATCATTCCAAGATTATCAAGAGCCTTGAAATTTCATGAATGGGTAATTAACTTTGTCATCTTATTGTAGGTAGTGGACAAACTGAGGAAGTTCAACCAAAAGCAGTGTCAGTGTAGAAGTGAGACTTTTGGAATTAAATGACACAGATCTCCTTTTGATAGCATCTGGAAAGTAATTGCATGTCTGGCAAAGAAAGATACCCTCTATAATTTGAAAACCTCCTGTCTCTAGGTTATAAAAACACTTAATGAAATGCCATTATAGTGTGTTTGTTATCTGTTTGGCTAATGTGTCTTCAGAGTGCGATGTGTGCCACCAAGGAAATGTGTGTAATAGTTTCTGTGCTTGCGCGGAGGGTCTGCTGTACTTAGAGTGAGCTTATGGTTGCATCTTTCATATAGGAGTCTGTATGTAATGTACCATATGTATATGTACATATATGTTTATTTTAAAATACGTGAAAATTATATTGCATTATAAATATTATATATCCTTTGAAAAGGATAGGATTGTCTTTTACACACATGCACAGGCACATATCTATATAAATACGTGCCACATATATTTATAAACATATTTATATCTTATGTTTCTCCAAAAGGGAAAAATCCACTCTATATTAGTCTTTCTCAGCCTTCGTGCGTTTTCTAGAGGAAGAAACCTAACTTATTATGTTTACCTTCAAGTCAGATGCAGCTATGCAAGGAAGGTTGTCTTGGCCCTTATATTACCATTTATGATGCTGTGTATATACTTAAGTTACATGCTGGTTGGACAGCCATGATGCGATACGCTGCCTGCCCATTATTTTCAGGCATGCGTACTCAAGCCATATCACCTACGCCTTTGGAGTTGTAGCCACTAATTTTTGTGTCCTTTAAGTTTAGCTCAAACTGTAAAAAATGTCTGTTATGCTAATAAAATATCTGCGGCATTTGGACCAGGTTTGCAAAGTTACTTTTAATTGAGCAAAATGGGAACTATTTATTGTATCCTCTTCTGACAGATACAGCACATGTCACTTGGATTCTGCATTTGTATTACTTATACAGCCAGCCTTGGGTGAACATAATGGAAGGACAGGCAGCAATCTAGGATGACAGGAATTCAAGAAGACAGTGAAAATCAAAGATTTGGGTTTCTGACAGGCATCTTCTGAATCTTGCTGAAGTAATGTAAGATGTTACCGCCTCTGAAAGTGGTGGTAATCAACTCTTAATCTGCTCTAACTAGAGGCTATCATTTCCCTAGCAGTATAGCAGAACATAAGTCATGGAATCATAGAACAACACAGGTTGGAACGGACATAGAGATTATCTGGTCCAGCCTTTCCTGGGAAAGTCAGCCTAGATGAGGTATCTAGCACCCTGGCCAATCGCATGTTGAAAACCTCCACCGATGGGGACTGCCACGTCTCTGGGGAGATTGTTCCCAGTGATTGATTGTTCTCAAACAAACTCTTAACTGCCTAGTGGCTTTATAGTATGTACCTGCACATTCCGTAGTGAATAAAGTGGTGTTCCAGAGTGTGAATGGTGATGGAGGAAGGATGAGCACGAGTTCCCTCCTGCAGCTCTGATGGCACCAGGAATCTGGGTCGGACAGCTGTGAGCAGTGGTATCGCAGACTGCTGATGTACAGGTACTGGGAGGGCTGTGCCAGTGCCCTCACAACCACTTTCTCTTAAGGCTGCAATTTTTTCTCATTTCAGCCAACAAAACCAGAGCCCTTATTTAAAAAAAACCCAAACTTGCACTATTCTGCTATGACAGAATTCTACATGTAGTTTAATTGCATTTATCTTTTTCTTACCAATATAGTATATAAAGAAACAGAGTCAGCATTGAGTATCACCTTGGTTTTACAATAGAGAGGGCTTATTATACATACTGCCAGACATTTTTATCCTTAAAGATATTAAGGTTTCCATTATTTTTATACCTGTTATATAAACTACTTTAATGAAAGAATAAAAGATTGACACAAAACTTGTGTGCGCTCATTTTACCAGTGCACTAAAAGTTGTAGAAGGCTTTGTGTGGAATTTTGTGTATCTTTGGTTTTTTGTTTTAACTGAGTTGCTGAAAATACAGTATTGCATTACTGTAGAATAAAACTGGCTTACACCTTTATTGGGGACTGCTTTGCAGTCAGATATTCTTATGTGACATCCGTTGTTCTTCCTCTTGTCTGAGTTTCATACTGCTTCGTATTACACAGTTGCTTATTTTGCAACAGATTCTTTTTTTATAAGATTAAAATTCTGTGTTTGGCATTTTTTTAAAATGTAAGATGGATAACAAGTCATCAGCTGTAACTTACTGTTAGATAGTAATCCTCTATTTGGAAAAATACGGGGAATTATCTGAGTAGTTTGTTAAGCATGTGTGTGTGTATACACACAACACCTGCATGTATAGACTTGATTTAGGGATACATTAGAATACTTGTATCAAATAAAAACAGATTTAAATTTGTGTTTTCAAATAAACAGGCTGTTTCAATAGGACAGCTAACCTTACATCATTAGTTCTCCTAGAACTATGCCAACTGTAATGTTGGGAGCACAAAAGGGGTATGAAAATCACTGTCGATTTATGACTTCTAGGCACTTGTATGTTTTCTGTTTGTTGACATATTCATAATTTTAAATTATCTTTCTTTTGTGTATGTATATATATTATGGCTAATATTAAGTATATTTCATTTCTCACTTGTCTTTCTGATTTCTTTTTTATAACTGTAGGATGCAATAGTATGATTATATTAAAGCAAAAACTTACTGACAGCATAGTGGGTGCTGTAAGTGGGATATTAACATTTTCAGCAGTGTGGTTAGTTAACTGGATTTAAACTAAAAAAAATAAAAAATCCTGTATTGTAAATCACTTGATGTGGACAAGATTTTTTGTTACTTTTGAAAGAATTTGCCAAAGCTAACAGGTGGGTAAATTTTAGTATCTTCATTTGACTTTTACACAAGCTCATTTGTTACTACCTCAAGACATCAGTTTGCAGGACTTTAGCATCTATTCTGTTACTAGCTAATAAGTTATGGAAGGTTGAAGTTGAAATCTTTGTCAGTTTCCAGCACTTGTTTCTGTGAATTAGCATAAGTGGGGTTTTTTTTGCTGTAGGAAAGCAGAACATAAGCATGTATTTAAAATTGAACATATGCTGAAATGCTTTGCTATTTTAGGTCTTGCATGTTTACTTATTACCCTTTTTTTTTTTTTGCTTTTAATTTTTCATTTTTTCTTTAAATGCTACTAATGTATTGAATGATCACAAGAACTCACAGCTGCCTCTCCAAATGGGTGCTGTTTAAAACAAGGTGCAGACAAGAGGGGGAAAGAAAAAGGGCTAGCTAGGAGTCCCACAGGTTGAGAACTCCTAACATGCTTGCTTTTCAGTGTTCTTCCTTGTCCATATGGTAGGATGGGAAACATGTTTAATGTATGGTAGTTAAAGGAAGTCAAACCGAAAAAAAAAAATAATCTAAAGGTACTTGTTACTTAGTGTTTGCTAAACAAAGCAGCAAAGCTGTCATTCATCATTTTAAGATTAACTGCAAGTTGATGTGGTAATAATTTTGTTTCTGCCCATAGCTTTAAATCACTGGCATAATTAAAACAGGGCTGAACTTGGACAACAGATTTATATTAGTACCTTATTAAAATTAGTTTTAATTAATCCTAAGAAATTAATATATGTTCGGTCTATTATCTACATCTTTTTTCTATGTAAACAAATGCTATTGTATAATTCAAGCCACAAATTTTAGTCTAATCAGAAATAACCTTTAGATCCTTTAAGAAAATCGGGGATTCTGCTTTGCTGTTGCTGCTCAGTAACTTTGGAGAAGAAAACATTTGAAAAGATTACAGTTCTACAGAGAAATTATTTTTATTATGTAACAGGGAAAGTGGGAAAAGAAACATCACAAGGCAATTGGAGATCACTTTGTTTAAAACCGCCCCTCATTGCAAACAAAGTAAGTGGTGTACTGAGCGTCTGCTACCATGTTTGGTTTGTAGTTGTCAAACTGATGTAAACTGTGTTCACATTGTTTGAAGAACACAGACTTGTTTATAATGATATTAGAATTAATAGATTGACACCAAAATTGGAGTATGGGAAAGGAAATAGTTTTACCTAATTCCTTCTCTGCCCTTTTAAGATTTTTGCTATCTGTTGACTGTAGAATTTTATTTCTGTAGCATGTGGAATATTCCAGTTGCAAGGACATAATCAGCAGCTGTTTGGAGTACTAATGTAAACCCAAATATTTACAAATCTTAATCCCTTTTTTCTTTAAGGACCACTACACCAGGAGAGACAAAACTTTTAGCTTCTGAAGTCTATGATGTCCTTCAGTCTTCCAACATGTCAGACATGGACAATGTGAATGAGATGAATTATCGCCGACGGAAAGCACAGTTTTTCCTTGGCAGCACAAATAAGCGTGCCAAGACAGTGGTTTTGCATATAGATGGCCTTGATGATTCGGTAAGGAAACCTTCAACGTTTGCGTGGATAAGGCATGCTGTACTGAGATGTATTTTGCCTGCACAAATAATGCATTCAGACTGCTTGTGTGGCATCACCATCGTCAGCAATTTCTGTGAATTGTATTTTGGATCACAAGATATGTATACAATCTTCTGTGAATTGAACTTACTTAGAATATCTAAAGAAGATGTTTTAAGGCAGTTATCTTGATGGCTTTTCAGTTACTCTAAAAGCTGTTCTGTTTCCACTGCTCCTCTTTTTCCACCCCACCCCCCAAAAAAAAAGAATGGAATAAACAAGGTACTTTCAGGAATTTCACTTATGAATATCTTGTGGTTACATCTGTGTGTTAAATGGAGAATAAAAATTTCCTTTTAGTTGTGAGAGATTTCAGACACTGGAGTTTTTGGTTTTTTTTTTAATTTAGAAAAGATGTATTTTCTTTGAGTTGGTTTTGCTACATCTTTTCATTGTCTGTGAGATCTTTTCTACCGTAGTGACCAGAATGGCATTTGAGTTAATGAGGTCTCACTGAGTCTTTATGTAATGTCAGGATAACTTCTACGGATTTATCTACCATACCCCTGTAGATAACACCCCAGGGCCATGTTTGCCTTTTTACGGCTGCCAAACAGCATGTAGACTGTTTAAGCATGTTATCCACAAGTGCCCTCCGGACTCTGTATCTTCAGTTTTGTACCCATTTTAAATGATCAAACCTGATCCTTTGCTTTGTGGCTTTACATTTTGCCAAGTAAGCGTGTCCAGAGGCCCAGTTTATCAACAGCACACCCGTCGGACTGTTTTCATAAGACCATAGTTAATTCCTTTAGAAATAACATGCTGCTATAGCTCACTTTATACAAAGTAAATATTTTTTACAGTTTCATCCTTCCAGCACTTGATCTGTCTAGAAAGTCAATGTTTTGTCAACACCATTGGCTTTTGTACCCTGAAGTTTTTTTTTAATTCAGTCCAATTGGTTGTCTCCTTTTAAGTTTTTGTTCAACTTTTTTAAGCTTGTAGTTGGTTTGCTTGTTCACAGTTGCAAACAAAGTAGAGATTTCATCCACTTCTACTTTGTGAGTTTAGATCTTCTGATTCTATCCTAAAAACATTTTTTGTGTTCTTTGACAAATGGAAGTTAGCGAGATTGTGGAGTTTCCCTCTTAAATGCTGAGGCAAAGATATTCTGAAAAAGTGTAGGGTATTCAGATATTCAGCTCCAGAGAGCAAAACTGCAGGCTTCTCTGGGTGCGTAGAGCATGCCAGCATGTCGTCTTAGCGCATTGTTGGAAGAAAAGAAAAATGTGAGACTGCACTGGCTGGAGGTGGCTGGTGTATGTAGCTTTGTATTTCATCAGGTGATTAAAGAAATGTTAGTGATGATCTGGGTGCCCACCCAGCAGTTAAACATCCCTGTAATGCAGTTCTAAATGCTGGGATAAGATGTGACTGGGAGGATGGTGAAGGATGTGAACAGTAAAAGCAGCTTAGTTTCATTCAACAGTTTATTCTTGACACTTAGCTAGCAAAGAATATTAGGTGGCACGTATGTGTGATAAAGGGCATAATAAGTAAACGCAGGGCTGTAAATACCCACTTCTCAATTTACCTGTGTTTTGTCATTTAGAGTTGGAACAAGAAGCTGCTGTTGGGAATGACTGCAAATCCTACAAATGCTTGTGGGTTTTGAAACCTCAAATAGTAGATATCGATTATTTTAGGAAGGGAGGGGAAAGGTCGGTGGCTGTTTAGGGTGGGTCCGATGTTTTTATTTTAAGATGTAATTATCAGATTTGATAAATTTTTTTTCCTTAAAGCTTAAGCATTACACTTTAGTAGTATTTATTAAGGTGTGGTAACCAATGTCCAGTAGTCTTATCAGGACTACTTGCTAGACCGTAAGGTGTGGAAGAAAATAAACTGAATTCCACATGTCCTACCCTGTACCTGTCCTACCCTGTGCCCATACTTCAGGAGTACCACACAGAAAGATGTCTTAGGTGGTGTGCATTGCTGGGGTTTGTGCCTGATGTGCCCTAGTTATACATAGTTTGCAAAAGATGTTTGTGAAGCAAGGCCGGTGGCTGCCAAGCCTCCCAACTTTTTACGGAGTCTGTGTGGACCTTGGTAAGTTTTGTCTTTAAGTAGTGATTCACCAGTTATCTCATCGCTGAAGGTCTCCTTCTGAATTAAACTGAGGTGTCTGTGACTTAACCTGGGAGCTCAGAGTAAAAAGCCAAATTCTGTCACAGAATTGCTATACACCCATGTAAGCATAGGTTATTTATTTAGGCTAATAAGCTGTGTGTGTGTTGCTTCCTGTGTCCAAAAGGTAGTTTTGACTTTCCCTCATGCAAGGCAGCCTGTCATCTTTGCATCAGATATATTTCGTGTGTATGAGGATTGTAGCTTATCCAGCAATGTTATTTTTAACTGCCAAAATGTTAATTATTTCAATACGTAAAATTATTTCAATGCATATGCTAAAATGCAAAAGAAAAACCCACCACCAAACCCTGCTTTGTTTAGTTCTAAATATAAAAAGAATTTAATTTACTTGTTGTGCATGAAACTATTCCAAGTACTGACCAGTAATTATTTGATAACTAATATAAATATGCTTTGAAATAACTTATTTTTTAAAACCTTGTGGAAAAAGTTAAACACATCATTATTTTGCACCTGGAAGGTTGTCAGTTTATTTCTGGTACAGTGTTATCTTTTTTTCCCCTTCTGTGCTAGCAGTCTCTCCGAGTATATTTTAATCCTTTTTGTTACAATTATCTTGTGCAAATTTTAAAAGGAAAAAAAAAAAAAGAACATTCTAAGATAATGTAGAACAGATGTAACTAGTACCGGTCAATGTAGTGTTACAGCACAGTAGGCGATGTCACTTGCTTTAAACATAACATTCCGAGGGTTATCCAAATATTTTCCCTTTGAAACAAGAATTAAGCTTATGCTGTGCAGCGATGTCTGTGAGCTGCCACAGATGAAGCAGCTGAAAAATACAACAGCTGCTTTGATGCATTCAGTCAGTATGGAGGCAAGGTGTCTGATAAATAGCAACTTAAACACTAACTACTCATCAATGAGCACTTCAGTCAATCAGAACTTAACCAGAGGGGACTGTTTAGCTGATCATACGGAGAAAAACATTCTTTGCTTTTCAGCACTTTTCTCTAATTATTTACAGTTGATTCCATCCTCTTTGACTTCTAAAGTGTAAGCAATTTTTTCTTTTCTTTTGTGACAAGAGAGTCTAATATTTGTATGCTGGAATGTAAGTCTTAGTTTTTCTTTTACAAAAATGCTATTGAGTAACCGCCTGCCCTCAGACATACAGGAATTCCCTAATTGTTGGCATTTTCACATGGCATGTTATGCGAGTACTTCAGTTGTGGGGTTTTTGTTTGTTTTTTAGTCTCGAAGGAATCTTTGTGAAGAAGCCTTGTTGAAAATTAAAGGTGTTATTAGTTTTACGTTTCAAATGGCTGTTCAAAGGTGCGTGGTCCGAATTCGCTCAGACTTAAAAGCAGAGGTAAGTGCTCAATAACCCTCCAGATCCTCAGATTATTGCGTTCTGTCACACTAACCTCTTGGTTTTTTCTGTGTACGTGTAGGCGCTGGCAACGGCAATAGCATCAACCAAAGTTATGAAGGCACAGCAAGTTGTGAAAAGTGAAAGTGGTGAGGAGGTAGGATATGTGTATCTCTCTAAATACTAATTGTTCTAGCACGGCTGTATCTCTAAGGCCAGCACCACACCTCTGTCCCCGTAGCATCTGATGCCAGGCAAAATTGTGTGAGTGCGCTACATGTATGGTACAAGAAGAATAAACAGTATCCTATTTAAGGACACGTATGCATAGAACAGTTTTACAGAACTTAAGTACTGTTAATTGTTTCTCTCCTTAATTATATGGAAAGGATCACAGTGAACCTTTTTTTTTTTCCTGCAGTTGCTGAAGTGGTTTTTTATTTCACAACTACACTATAAGGGCTATTTCTTTATTTTATGTTTATTCTTCCATGTTAAGCCAAAGCTTTTCTTATGTATCTTCTGAGCATAGTAATTCCAGATATATGGTAGGTTCCATTTGTATTCTGGCTGTATCGGAGGGTGGGGAGTAGGCTCACAGCATGCACACATGTCATCCTGACTGTGCATATATGTGTAACTTTCATTTGTTCTTTTGAGTTACAACATTTGACAGAATTGTAATCTGTTGCGCTTTGTCAGATGCTGGTTCCGTTCCAAGATACTCCAGTGGAAGTAGAGCAGAATACAGACCTACCTGAATATTTACCAGAAGATGAAAGCCCTACTAAGGAACAGGACAAGGCAGTGTCTCGTGTTGGGTCACACCCAGAAGGTGCAGCAAGCTGGCTCAGCACGGCAGCAAACTTTCTATCGAGATCTTTCTACTGGTGACTTGTCTTTGGTGTTAAAAGACTGTGTGAATGAACCAACAGGGGGGCCAGTTTTCCATTGGTGTGGTGAACTGCCAAGTGCAATTTGCAATAAATCATCACAAAAATTTTAGATGAAGCAAATGTATGCTGCATTTTACATTTTATTGGACATTTAGCCTGATAGGGCAAGGGTCAAAGACAGAGGCCTCCAATCAAATTGTTCTTTCATTTGTTTTTTTGTGTAGATTTTATTGCTCCACTTTTTAAAAATGGGTCCACTGTTATATACCAAACGTTTGTGCATATAGAGCTTTAAGTTTGAGTTCACATGAAACACACGGTAGGGAGAATCCATTTAACTCAGGGCCTCTGTGAAAGAAAATTCTTAATAGCTCTAGTTGTGCATTAAATAAAATGCCCTTTTTATTTCTGCACCCCTTTGAACTAACATTATTTTGTTTCATTTTCTCAATTTTGACTCCAGAGAAAAATACAGTTTGCCTCTTTATTTGCGTTTAGTTTTGCCAGCCATGTTCACAGCATGAGCACGACGTTCCCCTTTGGCTATTAAACTAGAATCACTACAGACTTGAAATTTATAACCCTTCTATGTACATTGAATTTTTTTCCAGCCTGCCCTTAATCATTGGAGTGCTTGAGATTAAGAAGTAAAGGATTGAATAAACACAAATATGTATACATACATTGTACAGTAAATAAACTAGAACATATTTGTAATGATGGGTGTGACTGACTGATGTATATAACTAATAAATACCACTGACTGCTGTTCAGGCTAGCTGGGCAGACAGTAGCAAAAAAAGCTGTGGTCTAATGTAGCCATGACCCATTGCAGCTCTGTCTGCAGAGGATAGGGGGAATGTAGACTGTGTTTGGTTAAGAAATGGTGTCCACTGTTAGCAAGTATTTAATGGTAACTGAAACTTTAAACTTGAAGAATAAAGCAGAACTGAATGCCTCTCTTGCCACAGTACCACACTTATAAATTGTGACTTTAACCCTCTTTATTTTTTTTACCTAACAAATCTGATACGTCATTACTGTTCCCTCCTAACGTATTTCATGAGACTCCCATGAAATCACATCAGCTTGGATAGGCTTAAAAACATGCAAACAATTCGCTTTACCTTGTTACTTACAGACTGTATAGGTTTAAAGATGTCTTGGTAAGTTCTGTGACCAGAAGTGGTGATGAAAGCAAAACTTCTGTAGGCAGAGAATAACATATACCTGAGCTGCTAACACTGTGTGCCTGAGAGGATTCAATACACAGTGCTTGAAAACTGCAGTGCCACTGCTTTGTTACATCAGAGAAATACAGCTGAGAACTTTAAATAATGTTATAAACCTCATTATACAATGCTTCTTTTTGTGGTAATGTACTTGCTATAATATTAATTATATTTACCACTTGGAGACTCAGAAAAAAAAATTAATGCATTAAAATTATTCCCCTGTGCCTAGGCACAAGGAATAATAATAATAATAAAAAAAATTCACAGGCTGTCATAATACTACAGAAATGCTGAGGAAACGATAATGTAAAATAATAATGCTGGCCAGAGTTCACCCACCCAAGTTAATTGCCGTTCTAGGATAAAAAGAAACAAAAGCTTGTTGGCAGACTAGGTGTCTCATGTTTTTTAATATATCTAGTTTATTTTTGATTCAGGTTTACACGCACAGATTGAAAATACAGGCTTTTCAGGGCATGTATTGCTTTAAATATGTAATACTACTCATATTGCTGTCTAGAATGTTACAGTACCAAATGTGTTTGAAAAGTCCTCTGTTCTATAGCCATGAATGCAGAGTTTTATTTTTCTGCATTAACATCTGTTTGCATTTGCATTACTGCACATCTATTTACTAAAAGACTACACCCTTTGGATATTCATGGTTCGATACCAGTAGGTATTACAGTTTGTTTGTGTGTTCGGTCTGTAGATGTGCTTTTATGACAGTATTGCAGCTCTTGTAGAACAGTTTAAGGCATCTGTAAAAGTTTTTGAAATATATTGTAAAATAATAAAGGATAATATAACTAAACAAAATATGACTGGCCCCTTTTTAAATGTGTAAGCAAAGGCTGGTGCCTTTTTAAATGTTCTGACATTCTTTCAAGCTTTTTGTGGTATTAAAAGTATGTCGTCTTCATCTTGAATTTAACAGAGGACTGCAAATGTCCAGTCGTGGTGAGACCTTTGCTGCATATCACAACAGGGATTTTGTGTAAGTTCAGAACATGCTTGCATTTTGAACAGTTTTTTCTAAAAATTGGATAAGTAGAAGCTACTTAAGGACATCATCTCAAAGTCATTCTTAGGGGATTTTTTAGAACATGAACAGGTTTTGTGACTGATGCCATGTAGGTCATATTTCATTAGGGAAATTAAAGCAAATCAACATTCCTGGAGATACTTCTGATTTCGAAAAAGTAAAAAAGAAACAGAGCACACGGTCACTAATTTTATGCTTTTATACTTTATACTTTTTCAGAGGTCAAATTAAAGATAAGAAAGCTCTTTTATAGTGCCTTGCACTAGTTGCAAAGTACTCGATTGCCAAGGAAGCCACTGCGTGCATCGTGGTTAAGCTCCTGAAATGTCCTAGGGTTATAGCCGTGTGCAGCATACTAGAATAATCACTACTGTGTTTCTTCATAATAAGAGTAAATGCTGATGGGATGGGTAGAGGCAAAATCGAGGCTCAGAGCTCTGCCTCTGTGAGCAGCTGTCAAAGCACTGTAAGCGTTCGGCAGTATTGTGAAATACAACCCACTCCGGCTTCCCCGCTCCACAATCACCTGTGGCTTATTCCGTACCAAAATAGCTGATGTTGCAGAGTTTTGCCATAGGCCGTGTAAGCTGATGGGGAGAGGACTGTGTGGGGCTGGTTCAGAGGAAAACATTGAATACCTAGGCAGAAGCAAACTGGCAGGTGTGAAGTACTCCTGTAACTGCCTGCAATGGAAAATAAAATGTGGGTGCTCCTTTTTGCCTGTGAACAGCGCTTCAGCTGTCAACTAGCGGAATTTAAAAGCATACCTGATAAAAATTAGCAGCAGCATTCCTTGCTGTATTCCTTTTGCAGAAGGCTGGACCAAGTAGCCTTTCTTATTTATTCATCCTATTCTGAATTCCTAAAATGTGAACGAATCTGTTTGTTAAAATTAAGTTTTGAAAATGGATGAAGATGGGCATGAGAATAACCTCTCAAGCCAGCTCAGGTTCTGATTGTAATTCTTCAGGAAAAGCATTTGGCGAAAGGGGGAAAAGTGGTGGGGTCACTGGAGGCCTTTTCAGTGAGGTACAGCATCTAATTAGCCTCAGGGGTGAGACTGGCTGTTAAGATGCTTGCTCAAAGCTTCACAGAAATCTGTTACAAAAAGAAATTGTCCTGTTTCTTTTATTTTACGTGGAGCAGGCAAAGTTCCACTTGTAGCCTGCTTTATGTGCAGATTTTGAACAGAGTTGAAAAAAACCAATTTAAATTTGCAGTGCTTTGCACATATATTGGTTAAAATATGACGAGCAAGATCTACCTGTATAAGCTGATGCATGTGTTGCACCAGAATTTACATTATTTAAAATTTTTCTCATGTTATTGTTCCTTTATGTGCATGTTGCACTAGGCTTGTTAGTGACTAGAAGAGTTAGAGCTTCCCCTGTGGAATAAATTAAGATCCATTAAAGCAGTTAAAGTTGTGTGGAGATACAAAAACATCTCAGGAGATGCAAACTCTTACCAAGTTTTTGTGCCAGTTGTCATGGTAGAAGTCATGACGTTAGTATCTGAAGGCTGCTAGTTGGATCAAGATCCCGGCAGCTCGGTCTCTTTGTGGCATGAAGTTTGCACAGAACTTGGTAGCTAAATAATTTCCAGCAGCATTTGATGCTTGACCCGTGCCTACAGTTCAGGTGAGTTAGCTGGCAGTGCTTGCACTGACCTGTGTTTCTAAGGAGCTGGATGAAATCACAACTGGATCCAAACTTCTCGTTGAGCTGCTTCAGGGCTCTGGCCATGCTAACCTACCGGTGTGGGGAGTTGCTGTGTCAGCTTCTCCATAGGAACTGCCCCTCTGGATGTTTGCTGGTGAAAAGGGAAAGCTGAGCTGCCACGTGAGCCCGCGGTGAGCTGGCAGGGGGCAGCTGGCACGCTGTTCACACCTAACATCCCACGCACACATCCGTAACGTGAGGGGATTTTCCTTTGGCTTCATTTTACAGACTGCACAACTGAGTCAGTGTACCCAAATCGGTCAGGAATCCTGGGAGCTGCAACATTTTATGAGCTCTCTCAGATTCTTGGTTTATGCTTCGTTACAAAACAAGCTGAAATGCCCTCTAGTTTGAGGGGGGCCTTTGCACTGTCTGAACTCCTCTGGCCTCGAGTAGAAAAGTCAAATAAGCAACTTTCCGTACTGAGTTACACACAGGATTGCATCGCAAGCCAGGCATGGTTGAAAGGCAATTTTCTTCTCAAAGTAGTCCTCACTGTTTTGTTGAAATTCTGGGTAAGGAAGAACTTCTGGTAACAAATACCCTTTGTAGTTACTTTAAAAAAATATTTATGTTATGGTATATTTCAAAAACTTTGCTGATGTATTTCAGCAGTACTAGGTGCAATGCATGCCTGAGGCATTTGCTGCCTTCCTATATGTTGAAGCATCACCCTGATAGTGGTGTTCATGTCCTTTCCAGCAATTAATGTCATTAGCGGTTTTCAATCCCTCAACATTAAGAATGTGTGATGTCTTTAATCATAGAATCATCGAATGGTTTGGTTTGGAAGGGAACACAAGGATCATCTAGTTCCAACCCCCCTGCCATGGGCAGGGACACCCTACACTAGACCAGATTGTCCAAAGCCCCATCCAGCCTGGCCTTGAACACTGCCAGGGATGGGGCCTCCACAGCTTCTCTGGTCAACCCGTTCCAGTGCCTCACCACCCTCACAGGGAAGAATTTCTTCCTAATACCTAATGTAAATCTCCTCTCTTTTAGTTCAAACCCATTCCCCCTCGTCCTGTCACTGCCCTCCCTGATAAACAGCCCCTCTCCAGCTTTCCTGTAGGCCCCTTTAGGTACTGGAAGGCCACAGTTAGCTCTCCCTAGAGCCTTCTCTTCTCCAGGCTGAGCAATCCCAACTCCCTCAGCCTGTCCTTGTAGGAGAGGTGCTCCAGCCCTCTGATGAACTCTGTGGTCTCCTCTGGACTCACTCCAGCAGCTCCATGTCTTTTCTGTACTGGGGATCCCAGAGCTGGATGCAGTACTCCAGCTGGGGTCTCACAAGAACAGAGTAGAGGGGGAGAATCATCTCCCTTGACCCGCCGGCTGCACTGGTTTTGATGCAGCCCAGGACACGGCTCCCCATATATACACCATCATATAGCTGATATGAATGTGATTTTTTTTTTTTCAGTTCCTTTTCAAGTGCATCTTTTAGTTAAAGTCCCCTCCTTCCCCTGGATGACAGGTTGAAAATGACAGCATTACATGATGTCCTGTTTGTTATGTGACCATTTGGCCATGATCCCTTCACTGGGGGAGAATCCAGGGTGCGTTGGTTTGTATTAAACTTTGAAGGTTGTGTAGAAGATCTGGCATGGGTACTCCTTGTGCGAGGAAGGGATACTGGTTCCCGGAGAAACAGGCTTTCCGCTTGCAAAGGGCTGCTCCTCTGGCCGGAGGAACAGTCCTCATTTCACATTACATGAGACTCTCTAAAGGTGATGGTTTAATTTGTGTTATTGCAAGATTAATTTTTTTTGTGAATAAAAATTTAAACTGCCATAATAGATTTTTGATCAGAAAACCCTATATTGTTAATACGGAACTCCCACGTTTAATATTGACAAAGCCATTCGTGTTCATTATCTTGGTATAAGGCTAAAAGCTTAGTTGTCCTTGGTTTTCATGGCTTTGCCTCCTTTGCTACAACAAATATGTGCTGTAATGTTTTAGCAAATAACCATTATTGTTTATACAGCGTAATTCAGTGGGATGTAGTAAATGACATATTTTAAGGAGTCTATTTCTTTGCATATAAAATACCTGTAAAGCTTACTGAGGGTGAAGAGTGGCTACTACTTAGCTCTCAATTGTTGGCTACACTACTGAAATGATGAAGATATATCACCTGCTATAATAGGGAAATAGCTGCCATTTAACATAGTTGAGCATTAACTCTGTCATTTAGGCTGCTGAAGCAATCTTATTATTATAGGCAGTGTAGCTGGTTTTGTGTCTCCATATGTGCAGATGTTCTGGTGTATAAAATGCGTTGCTGTTTGTAACAGTAAATTACATGTGCTCAGAGGCTACTGTTGCTATTTAAACGAAGTTATATCCAAACCCTTCAGTGGAATAAGCAACGATAAAGTAAATAACAACTGGTTTTGAAATCGCTTTCACTCTAGCGGCTTCAACAGCGAAAATGCTCTGTGCCATCTTGCAAAATTCTGTTCTAAGAGAAAAAAAACAACAGTGCTTTTGTATATAAGCCTTCACTGTGAAGACAGCTTCTTGGGACATAACTCTGCAGCGCTTACTAGCGAAGGGGTGCGTGTTACCCGTTTCAAAGCTAGGACCCTGTACGTGAAAGCTGGTCATGGCTAGTTCTTCACCTGGGATGTCTCAAAAGTCATGACCTCTTCATTATTATGCTTGTAGTCTATATTCATGTGTCTGACTAGATAAGTTGAGAATGTCGTACTGTGCTCTGCTTTCTTTTTTTCTTCAGCCTCCATTTACACAGATACGTGTACCACCCTCAGGATAATGAACCCTGATGCAGGTGTCACTAGTGCCGTAGCTAAATAGTCAGGTACCATTCAATCAAGGGTCTATAAATTATGAAGAGGAAATGGTAGTTATTAGGGGAAAACACCAAAAATGGCTTTAGAACTTTAAAAAAATTGTAATGAAATTTTAAAAAAAGATTTATCGAGACACTGTTCATAATAAACAAGATAATGCATAAGGAAGCATGATGCTGACCTCTCTGTAGAGTGGATCAACATCTGGTAAACTACAGTAAGAGCTAAACCTAGTACTTGTGTAGACTCTTAATGTATGAAAGTTGCCTGCATTATTTAAATTAACTGGGAGTGGGAAGTAGAGAAGAAAAATACCTAATGCCACAAAATGAAGTGAAAGCTTGAATGTAGCCCAGCCCTCCCTGATCCTTCTCTCCCGCTCATCTGACACCATCACCCCCAGCGTGCAGCAGGGCCTGTAAACCCAGAGGTTTGAGGAGGAGTGGACCCTTTGCTCATGCGAGACTTGAGTGAAAAAAGATGGGGCCCACAGATGTTGTTCCTATCAGCTCTCCAGTACTTTACAGTAGTGATAGCTGTCCTGGTTTAACTGGGCCAGCAGCTAAAACAACCACACAGTCGTTCACTCCCTCCCTACCCCCAGCCCAGTGGGGTGGGGAGAGAATAAATAAAAAAAAAAAGTAAAACTTCTGGGTTGAGATAAAGACAATTTAATAGGACAGAAAAGGAAGATGATGATGGTGGTAATGATGATGATGATAATAGAATATACAAAACAAGTGATGCATATCACAATTGCTCATGACCTGAAGCTGATGCTCAGCAAGTTCCTGAGCCATGCCACCTCCCAGTCAGCTCCCAGTTATATAGAGAGCATGACATTTTATGGTATGGAATATCCCTTTGGCCAGTTTGGGTCAGCTGTCCTGGCTGTGTCCCCTCCCAGCTTCTTGGGTGCCCCCCGCCCTCTCGTTGGCAGGGCAGTATGAGAAGCTGAAAAGTTCTTGACTGCTTGGCAGCAACTAAAACATCAGTCTGCTATTATGATTCTTCTCATCCTACATCCAAAACGCAGCACTACAGCAGCTGCTAGGAATAAAACTAACTTTGTCCCTGTGGAAACCAGGACAATAGCTCATAAAGACCCAAATCCTGAAAATGGGCTTTTGTCTTTAGAAGCCCCTCTTTGCCCAGCCAAAGTGTTAGCACTCCAAGAGCAGTTTTTCTTGTGCAAGACATCTTTCAATGTCCTACTGTTCTGGCTAAACATCACTACGGATGTCTTTGTGTTTAGTTTGTTGGACAGTCATCCACCATGGGGAGAGGGGGAGCGGGTCGTTGAGCAAATTCTCCATTTGGAGAGCTGTAAGGATACTCAAGTCTGGCCTTCACCTGTGTGGTGTGTGCCCACCTCTAAGAAGCTTTGTGCTTAAATGCCACTAGTGAACATTTTGTTTGTTTCCTTGAGGATGGGAACACCCAAAGCTAAGCACCTTGCTGAATCCTGAGACCTGAGCCCACTCTCTGCATGCAGGGACCTGTGAAAGGCTTCGTTGGAGAGGAACCTCCTTGCTCAGCCAAATGAAGCAACAGCAAAAGCTGTAGCTAAAGCACTTCTGGGGCTTGCAGCAGCTGCTGAGTGATGATTTTGGGATCACCTAAATGAACGGCAACAGGTAGCTAGCAAACTTTCAATATGTGGTCTCTGCAACTACAGCCCATCTCGAGTACCCACCTACTCCTAGACTGAAACGGCAGCTGGCATCAGCTACTCAACCAATCCAATTTACTTTCAATCACACCATTACTACAACCTCCCTCCTCCATCTGTGTAAACATATGTCTTTGTTAAACACCACCATTTGTACAGGATAAAAATTGTCAATGCTGACAAAAATGCCCCCACATAATGCTGTAGAGATTGCAATGTTGTCCTCAAGCTGATTTTAAAGACGAAGTGTGCAAACTGATCAACATCTTCCACTGCTATTAGTGGGAAACTTTCTTTGATAGAAATAAATCTTGTAAAAATAGGGCACCTGGCGTCCAGGTGCCCACCAAGCCACTGTTTCATTCCCCTCCTCAGCAGGACAGGAGCGGAGAAAATAAGATGGAAAAAACCTTGTGAGTGAAGATACAGGCAATTTAATAAAGAAAAAGCAAAGGCCACGTGTGGAAGCAAAGGAAAACAAAAGATTTATTCTCTACTTCCCATCAGCAGGCGATGTCAGGCCGCTTCCCAAGAAGCAGGGCTTTGGTAGGTGTAGTGGTTGCTCCAGAAGACAAACATTGTAAATAATGAATGCCCCCCTCCCCCACCCCCACTTCTTCCTCTTTTCTCTTAGCTTTTATTGCTGAGCAGACATCATATGGTATGGAATATTCTTCTGCTCTGTTGGGGTCAGCTGTCCTGGCTGTGTCCCCTCCCAAGATCTTGCCCATCCCCAGCCTGCTGGTGAGGTGGGCAGAAATGTTCGAGAGACAGCCTTGGTGCTGTGTGCAGCCACAGCACCAGTGTGTTATCAACACCTTGCTGGCTACCAATGCACAGCACAGCACTGTGCAGGCTGCTGTGTGGAAAACTAACCCCATCTCAGCCAGACCCCATACATAATGGGGTCTCCTTTTTCTGATTCAACTCTTACAAGCCATATTGTTGTTATAAATTTTTAGTAGAACTTTGCAGTGCCACAGTAATACCCCAAAGCAATTGCTGGTTCATGAGTAATGTTTTCTAATAGTAATATGTTATCTTGGCAAGAACTTATTTCCCTCATACCTTTCTGGGGCTGGCCCTTAAACCTGGCAAGGGAAGAAGTTACAACTCTAAAAAACCCCATTAGGCTATTAGTGAATTGCTCTTTGCACTAGTTTTTCTTCAGAAATCACTGCTACTCACCTCTGTACAGCAGTTTTCCCTTTTCATGTAGTGGAGTGCAGTACAGCTAGGACTGTCCTACAACGTGACTGAATCCCAGCATAACCAGAGGCCTCCACTCTCTCAGCCTGAGCATCATCAAAGAAAATAAAGTGGATGAAGTTGGCTGTTGATACAAAGGAAGTGCTGTGTGAGGCATCAAAATGAAGCTCTGAGAGCCCAACCTCTCCCCTGCCAAAGGGAGAGCTGTTCAGCAAACTGGACACCCACCCAAACCCTGCAGTGCTTCTTGCTGGGCCATCCTGTAAAACACTGGCTTGATCAGCACTAAGGCAGGAAAACTGGTTTTGGTTTCTGGACTTGAGCTGATCACTCCTTGGGACCTTAACTCCAGACACTTAAAATTAACAGTCCCCTTCACAGAGCAAAATAAATCCAAGGCTGTATGTCTGGACTGCTCATCTTGCACCAGCATCTATCAGCACAGCTGTGAGATCCTTAGCAAGGAAGTGGGCGTTTTCTTGTGTGCAGACCCGCTTCTTCCTTCTTCTAGTGCAGTTTGCTCCTTTCCTTTGCTCTTATTACCATATTCGTCGCTCTTCTTGTACTCTTCCATCCCTTCAGTCCTGGTAATACTAAATACAAAACGGTCATTAAAGTCCCACCATGAACTGGACTTAGATTCCCTGAGGATTTAAAACCAATCATTTTGTTTCTTGGTCATTTTCTCCAGCCATTTGGGCACACTGGCTGTTCCAAGCTTTTTTTCCCATTGTCTCCACAGCCCTGAGGGTTAGGGATGTTCAGTTTTTTAAAGAAAACTGAGACTGTAGAATTGCTTCCCTTACAAATTCAGGCTTTGCAAAAGCAAGCATCAGAAAAAGAAACCAAACCGAAACAACCAAACCCCATAAAAAGATTAAAACAGCTTTCCACCCTTCTTCTGACTGTGCTAATTCACTTGTTTCCCCAGTGGCCTCTGTTTTATTCTGGTGGTCATTCTGCTGCTTCGTGCTACCTTTTCCTGTTTTCCTGGTTTGGTGGTTTTATAAAGTGCTCAGGGTCTTGCGAATTATGGGGAGTTTGGTGTTGGTTTGGGGTTTTTTTGCCCACTTTGCTTACCGTAACTCTGCATCTGTCTCTTCAAGCAGGCAAAGCAGGGTAAGGGACGGAGAGTTTCTCTCTGCTCTTTGGGGTTTGGTACAGTGAAGTGCTTGAATCAAGTCAGAGGCGCTCGGCTGAGCAGCACGGATGTAAAGGCCCCGGCGAGGAGGGGTCTGGTAGCGAATCTTATTCCGCACATCTTATGGGATTGCAAAAAGTTGTTTCTGAGATGTGAAGATTATGAAGAGAGGCTGTATCACCTCCCCTCCTGGATGGTTCTTGTATAAACTAAAATGTGGGGTGTCAGGAAACTCCTTTATTCTGTGTTTCAAAAGTACCGCTACCTTCCCCTGCTAGGGACCTACGGCTGCTGGTGCAACGCACCGGCACCGACAGTGAGGACTCCTGCCTTGCACTACTACCAGTCCAGCTATTTTTGGTAGCTGCTGATCTGCCCTTACTCCCCAAGCTGCTACGTAGTGGTTCATGACTGTTTAAATGTTATGAAATTTCTAAGAAGACTCTTTTTTTGGGGTGGGGCTAATCCTGCAGTTCTGATGAAAAGGGGAAAGTCCCGCTCTGGTGGTGCGGTGGAGAAAGGGTGGTTTCCTCCTCCGGCGGCCTCTGAACCCACAGCGCTGGCTCCTCTTGAGGCTCAGCCTCCATTTCACTGATTGTGCTTCCGCCACCTGCGTGAGGGAGCAGAGTGAAGGTGGGATCGGCTGGTTTCCCACAGAACCAGACGCTCGCAGCAACACCGTCCCCTCACGTGCTTTCACTCCTCGTTGCTGATTCAGCCTTTGGAGTCCTAACGCTTTTTTTTGCCCTTATTTTAAAAGGACTTTTAATTGCCTGCCCGGCCACACAGACCTCCTGCTGTATGGCAAGAAACTCCACTTTTACCGCACCGCAGGTCTTTGCACTCCTGTTGGCTGCCGTGCTCTGTGCTCGTGGCCATTACTATTTACTTGGTCCCACATCAAACCTAGGAACTGTAGGCCCAGGCCTTGGCAATTCTGTTAAACATGGTTGTTCCCTCCCAGCCAGCAGCGGAGACTGTCCGCTTGAAGAAGATATGACATCATTCTGTTGAAAATCCCTCTGCAAATTAAGCATGAAGGAATGCTAATTAATTCCTATCAAATATGCTCCTTTCATCGTTCTTGCCCAGCCGCGGGCAGAGAACATCTGCAGCCGGGCAGAGGTGCTGTGGGGGGGTGGGCCAGGCAGAAGTGGGGCACAGAGAAGCAGTGGCGGCGGTGGTGGGCTGTGCAGCGCGGCGGGCTGTGGGGGGGAGAGTGTGCGGGGGGCTGTGCGGTGGGGT
>VWZZ01007292.1:361515-408557 GCA_013399095.1 Psophia crepitans | reverse complement strand
TGCTTTCACTTGTCTGCTGAATTTTGAGCAGTTGTGAGAGACAGGAGTATTTATTATGCTTCCTTTGTTCTCCCATAGATCTCACTCTTCGGTTTGCTTAACTTTTTTTTTTTTTTAAGAAAAGCTTCCTATGGAAGTGAAATTTTGTCTCTAACTAAAGACCACTGTTTATTTTTTACAATTAATTTATTCATAACTGCATATACAGCACTACAGACAATCTTAATGACCCATGAAATGGAATCGGTAGTGGGGATTGTACGTTCGTGTGTAAACATCTGCATATTTATGCTGTCTGTACCACCTGCTTGAGTGACAGGGGTCCTGACCTGATCTACCTGAGAGCAACGCAAGCACAGGCTAACGTGATGCTAGTTTCATTTTGAATGCAGAGGATCCTGGTGTAAATGAAATCGGAATTTAGCCCACGCTCTTCGCAAATAAGTGCCCACTTCTAGGTCATGCTTTGGTTCCAGAGCAAGGACCTTCCTTTTGCTACAGCCTCCTGAGCAGTGTTTGTGCACAGCCCCCAGGTCTTGCCCAGGACATTGCACGTTGTTTGTATAAGCAGCCACTGAGGCCGGTGCTCTGCTCTCAGACCTGCACAGCGCACCGCTGTATCTTCTGCAACAGGTCTCCACCCAACATCCCTGGAGTCCCCTTGCCACTAGTTCCTTTCAAATACAGAAATGTGAGCAGTGTCCCTCGTCTTCACTTACTTTGCCATTTCTGCTGGCAATACATATTGGAAGAACAGCCACATAAATGAGGAATTAGTGAGAGACACAAAAAAGTGTCTCCTGAAAAGTGGCCAAGGTTTAGTCTGTGCGGGTTCACTCTTTGGACTGCGTTGTGCCTCTTCCGGCACTGGGAGTAGGGAGGGCAGCTGGGCTCCTGCCCTTTCCCAGGGAGGGCTGATTCCCCTACCATGATGGTGCCGGCACTACAAGTGCCTCCCAGCTGCTGTGGCTGTGGGGCTGGTCCATGGGTGATTCGAAGGGTCAGTGGGGCAAAGGAGAGGCCTAGGTAAAGGTCTGCACCCTTTAACTATGCTGGTATAGATAAAGTTACATCCCAGGTTGATGAGCCAAAATTTGAGATCCAAGTTGCTTCAGAAAGTGCTGCCCTTCAACACCGTTGGTCTTAGCCTCCAAACAACAGAGAAATTAATTGTGACATTAGAGGAAACTAATCCCACTGTTATTGAGACAATCACTGTAGAAGACATCTAAAAAGATATTTGTCCTGGTTTTGGCTGGAATAGAGTTAATTTCTTCCTAGCAGTTGGCATAGTGCTGTGTTTTGGATTTAATGTTGATGATGTTGATAACTAATATTTCAGTTACTGCCAAGCAATCAAGGACTTTTCATCTTCTCATACCAGCCTGCCAACAGGAGGATGAGGGGCACCCAAGGAGCTGGGCGGGGACACGGTCAGGACAGCTGACCCCAGCTGGCCAAAGGGATATTCCATACCGTATGACATCGTGCTCCATCTATAACTGGGGGTCGGCTGGGAGACAGGGCAGCTTGGGAACTTGCTGAGCATCAACTTTGGGTGGCGAGCAATTGGGCTGTGCATCACCTTTTGTATATTCTTTTATCATTATTATTACTATTATTCTCTTCCTTTTTTGTCTGTTAAACTGTCTCTATCTCAACCCATGAGGTTTACTTTTTTTTTTTTTCCTTTTTGATTGTCTCCCCATCCCACTGGGGGGCAGGGAGGGAGCAAAAGGCTGTGTGGTTGTTTTAGCTGTCGGCCAGGTTAAACCACAACCAGATTTTAATTTAGAACCCAGAAGAGATCCATTGACCTTTTTCACAGTGCCATCTATGTGTTCTATTCCAAAAGACAGCAAGTGGAAACAAATATTTTTTCCTCTTGTAGGTCTCATTTAAAATGGTTTGGTGAAAGATCAGTTGATTTGGGGGATGTGGATGAATTTGTGTGCAGGAAAGAGAAATGATATGGGTGTTAGTTCAAAGAGCCCTTCTTGTTACCTGGACTTTCCCAAATAGACAACAATCTGTTTATAGACTTTCCCCTGCTCCCCAAGTGCATATTCAACAACCAAATCCTATGGAATATATATAAAAGTTAAATTTCGTCAAACTACTACAGCAGGAAATGCTTTAATATTCTAGCAGCACGTAGTATGCAGGACACATGGTCGTGGTTAGCGTTATTTCCCTTGTGGGACTGTTCCAACAGAAGTCAGCTGGGTGTGTGGGTAGAGCTGCTGAAAAAGAAGACTGTCCTACAGTAATTTTAGAAATACCTTTGCCGCATGGTCCTGTCTGGCCTCATGTCAGACTCACTGACTCTGGTTGTAAGTACAACAGGAGATGTTGCTGTGAAGTCTGCTGATGCTTGTAGTGGGATTAAATACCATTCTCAGGTCTCTAGACACTTCCCTGGAAAGGGTCTGACACATATTACTAGAATGGACTGCTCAAAACTAGGAATCCCATCACTGAAATAAAAAAAAAAAAAGGATAGAATAATGCCATGTAAAAGTGGATACCAATATTCCATAGAGAAAGAAGCAATAAATGAAAGTTGTGGGTGTTACTGACTATGCTACCAAATATTTTGATACCAATTAAAGTGTAGTGCCACTAGAGATGTTTTCATCACAATATGAGACAGAAGTACAAATACTGACTCAGTGAATGACAGTGGGGATATGAGCTTGTGCCACAACAGATGTATAACAGCAGAGAGACATGTATAGCAGAGTGATTCAGAAAAAAACAGGCACAGGATTGCGTGTTATGGAGATGACAGAAGTTGAGGTTTCTCATGTGGGGACAGAAAAGAGTTCTTCTCCCAGCAGTCAGGCAGAAAAGAGAATTCAGTCTCAGCCTTTAGAAGTGTCCTGAGTGGCAAGCACTCATGGCAAGTCTAGATGATTGTGATCCAACGATCTAGACTGAGTTTCATGGTACAATATTTGTTTTGGGTTTTGGCGTTTTGTTTTTTTTTTCCATAGTAAGTCAAACATAGTCGTTATATGAAAACCTCCAAGACGCCTTATCCAAAGAAATACACTGAAATATGGTTGGACTAGATGATCCTTGAGGTCGCTTCCAACCTTAATGGTTCTATGATTCTATGATTTTGTTCAAAAGAAAATTTGTGGTCTGGATCTCAAGACTTGGAAAGTCTCCTCTGATTTCTGTCCATTTTATATGGACATATTCAAAAGGAAATTTAAGGGTCTGAATTGAAATTGGCTTCAAATGGACAGGCTTCCAGGGAACACTGGTAGAGGAAAAATATGTTCACATTTGCCTCTGTGTTGTCCTCTTCACAGTATACATCTAACAGTTCAGTGCACAAAGACTACTAGTTCTTCATTTATGCCTGTTGCTGTTGTATTAGTAAGATGAAGAAGAAACAGAGGGAACTGAAAACAGGAAAAAACTATTGAACAGAGGCAGTCAGTGAATCCAGAAGCAAAATGAGCATTTTTCATTAACATTCTAGCTAAACTGGATTCTTTCTGCAAATAAAATATAATGCTATTTTACATATATATGTATTTATATATAAAACATAAATGCTATAAAATATCACAAATTCAGCATCTGCTGGATCTTTATTAGTTTAAATGTTATGGTTCAATTTAATGAAATTTTCTCAGCAACACTTGAAATTGAAGTAAAGATAGTACTATTTCTACAAATATCAACACCTTTGTGCAACAGAAATTCAGGCCTGTTTGCTGATGGTCTTTGTGGTACTACTTTGGGAGTAACTCTTACTGCTGCTTCTCTCTCCACGTAGAAAAGCTGATTACTGTAAGCAGTAATTTTTGGCTGGTGATCCCAGGGCTCTCTTCCCTGCTGTACCTGGGTGATTTGGGGAAGTCATCAAACCTTTCATGCTTCAGCTCCCTCCTGGGCAAATGAAGGCATCGTTGTGTTTTCCTCCTGGATGTGGAGGTTAATGACACTGTTCAAGACTGGATGCGGCTGCCGTGGAAGTTGGATGGTTCAGTGAATCCTGTGCCGTGTGAACTGACGTACGCTCACCAAACAGGGAAACGTTAGTAGGAAGATAAAACCCCTGCCAGCAGTGTGCCCACTAAGACCACACATAATAAAATGCACACATATTTGTACAATTATGCAGAATCTGTATAAATTACTCAGATTTGTGTCTGAGAACTTGTTAAATGTTATTCTACAGCTTTTTTTTTTGTTTCCCCCCTCAAATCCCCTCTAATTGGATCAGACCAGCCTTAATCTTCTTTCTAATTGACCCTAGAGATGATTAGATGCACTAGAGATTTCTGGAGACTAGTCTCTTCAAGAGACTGCAACATTGGAGATTTCTTCTGTAGCAAATATCTCTTCATTTATTACCCTAAATAGCTATTTAGTGTCTAAAAGGGACAAGCAAGTGATGACTGAGGTACACCAGTTCCACTGATGTGACTTTATACCCTTCATTTGATGAGCAGAGGAAAAGAAGGATGGTCACATAGCTCTTCAGGTCAGTCAGACACGTAACAGCCTCTCCCTCCTTTTTTTATCACTATTGTCTTCCTAAAGCCAGAAGTTCCAGAAATAGGGTTTTTAATCAAGTTTTGTGAGTTGCAGTAAAACAGATGGGCTAAGATCTGGAGAGGTCAGACCAAAGGTGCCATGTGAGGGCAGGGAGAGAAGGGGACAAGTAGCTACCACTGCATTACTCAAAGCAGCAAAGTCAGTGGAGAGGGGTGCCCCAAATAATGCCAAAGATGACAGGATGAGATGGCAAGTCTGTCAGATCCCAGAATTATTAAGTTCAGGAAGGTTTGGTTCCCTCAGTATACAGGCAGTTGTAACTTGGAGAAGTGGGGGTCATTATTACAGGCAGTTCTCTCTAGACATTCTTCATTTTACCAGCATGATCAACTCTTTTGTCATGTTTTCCTCTTATTCAGGATGTTCCATGAGGTTCATGGGTGCTACCTGTGGAGTGTCAAAATAAATACATGGGAAAGAACATCAAACATTACCAAAAATAGGGACAGAGGTTCAACTTTATGGAACTGTGTAGCATTGGTATATGAAGAAAAGTCAGAAAGGAAAAAAAGATGGTGCTTTATTGCATTTCTACGCTGTGCACCACAATTTGCTTGCAAATCTGCAACCACTAAAACACACAAATACCTTAAAATGATGCAGAATCAAAAGAAACCTGAACTGACCTTGGCATGTGGGAGACAAGGAGGTTTTGCTAACTTTGTGTCTGGATGAAATAAATCCAAAGAATACTAAAGTTTCATTAAACATTTACTGATAAGCCGTCTGACTGCTTGCTTCTCATTCGTCTGAGAGACAATTTGTTTTTCACTGCCTGGTTTGAAAAGCTGAACAGGTGAGCGTACTATTTCTTGTCAATATACCACAGGGGCCTGAAGACCCTTTTTCTCACTTCCTTCTCTTCTCAGTCATGACAAATGCTGCTGCGCTGACTGTGCACAGCCAGACGTCTCAGCATCAGAGCTCATGGACTCACATAGGGACAGGATTTTAAGAATCGCTTCTTACAGAAAGCAGCGCTGTGCTGTCAGTAGGTGGTGTGCCAGCATGAAGTTGAGTAAGGCATAACACACGTGAGTGAAGCCCTTTAGGTAAAGTACAGAGTAAAAGAGATACTGCCTATAAGACTGTGGAAACTCTTCGGTACCCCTTGCAAAAGCAGAAATAGAATTAATGTCCTGGTTTACACGGTAGGCCATGGAAGTAAGTTGTGTGCACATGCACGTGCAGTTTCCAGTGTCGTAATCCAGAGCTGATCTGCACGTTAAAGGCTTTTGTGCAGCACTGGCAGATCTCGTAGGCATGCCTCTAATAGGTAGAGTGTTGGACCACTTGGTTGAAGAGTCCTGTGTATGTGTCATAATCACATAAGTTAAATTCAGCTTGCTGCTTGTAGAGCTGTCAGCCCGAATGCTCTTGAAATTAAGCTTTCACAGTTTGCCATCTGGGTCCTGTATGAAGGCAAAAATGTTTCCCATCTCTAGTACCACGTATTAAGAGACAAAAATTGAAGTTTTCTATACACCTGCCAAACCCACATCTTGGTACCAATTATGGTTGAGACTTTTCTTGGGAAACATAGAACAAAATGAATCTTTCTGATAGAGCATTGGATGCATTTAGTTTAGAGTTTCGAGTTATGCGTGACTAGAATTGCATGTTGATCTTCACGAACGTAGTTAAAAGTCTTGATCTCTTATGCAGTTCTTGTTCAGGCAAGAATCCTTCTCACGTGAGTGGTCTGAAAGTCTAGTAACTTCAGTACTTAACCCTCCAACATCAGGATACATTTGTCACTGAGGTTTTATGCAGGCTGGCTTGGCCCACAGGGGTGATTTTGGACAGCCTTAAGGAAAAATACAAGGTGACTTTTGTGATTTTTTGATAGGGATGATCTATATCTGGTAAAAGAATAACATTTCGCATTTTTAAAAAGAGATAGGATGATTGATATGAGTTTTGTGCAAATTGTAAACGTTGTCCTGGTTTTAGTTTCCATTTGCATCTACAGTTGACAGTCTTCAGAAAGTTCCTTTCTCCTTACTTGTGCAATAATGAACAGGCCTGTGTTTGATTTGGTTGTGTGACCAGATCTAACTTCATGAGACTGCAGGGAGATAAAGGCTCTTCACAGCCACCCAATAATTCACCCCTAAGGGATGCACATGGAGGACTTGGCTGAAATGGAGCACAGGAGAGCACCATGTAGTTGCTACTCCTTTTGCTAACTTTGTGCCTAGATGAAAGAAATTTTCAGAATTATTAATGTTTCATTAACATGACTACAAAATATAGCTAGATAGGAGGGTGAACATAGTCACTGGAGAGCACTGATGTAATACATTCCTGTTTCTACATGAATAACATAGATTTAGCTCAGAGGGGTGCTCAGAGGGGTGAGGCAAAGTATGTGCCTGTCTTCACTGGAATCTATTTTAGTCCCTCTGTGCAGACCTCACAAGCTGGAAATCCCACAGCCTCGCATATAGGTAGATGGGAGCCACCTAACAAGTGGTTGAAACCACCCTGAATTCTTGATTTTGGTTGTCTTATGGATATTTTGTCTTATGTAGAAGTTGACATTTTTAAAGGTGCCAGTACACACCACTGGCACCTCTCTCTTTTTCTAACAGTGGTCCCATGTGCCGTAAGTGGCATCAGGGCCCTTCTGATGGCTGGTATCCCTCTGCTTCAAGTAAGTGTCTAAAGATACTGAAAACATCGTGTTTTCTGGAGTGTTGCACACTTTATGATTGTATATAGGAGATATTTTGATAATCCTGAGGAGTTATTTTCATAATTCTGCAAGGTGCAGAATTCTGATTGTTTGCTTTTATTAAAGTTTGATATTGTACAGTCCAACTGTAGCCCGAATAATTGGTAATATCAAGCAAGTGTAGTTTCACAAGAAGAGCTACAGCTCTAGAGGTCTCCAACACATCAGTGATGGTTCTTACAGATATATTTGCATCTGGTGGAAACTGCATAAAGATTTAGATGCATATTTGTGTCTTTGTTGGTGACAGCATATTAATAAGCATTTGTCCATTTATTAACAGGATCCTGTTTTAATTCAAAGGAGAGAAAAAGCGAGCAAGGTTTATGCGCTTAAAGTGTAGCCACAAAGAAACATATAATCAGAAAGAGGAATCAGCTTGTGAAGGAGTCCTTAATTTAAAAAAGGCAACATCGTTACATAATTATATTTTTAATTATTTGACTAATTATTGACTAATTGGCTATAACATGTGAAGGCAGTGCTAACAAATCATGGCTTTGAGAAGTGTTTACTTTCAGGATCAGTATAACATGTATTTGCACAAACAGTAATGCCAAACTGAAACATCCAGCCTGTCTTAATGCTGGGTATCATTGGTGAAAGCAGGATGCGAATCTCAGTTGATATCTTTAATTCTTTCCTCTGCAGCACATTCTTAAAATCAAGGTGTAAAGCCTGGGAGAAATAGCAATTTTCACGTATGTTTTTTTAGAAATTATTAGGATTTTTTTTTTTTCCCATCCAGTTCTATATTTCTTCTAGAATCCTTTCTGGAGATAATATAAACCACTCTAACACTATGTTCTATCTCTTTTCTCTAGTGGAATATTTCACTGGGGTTATTATCACAACTATTTTGCTATGTTCAATGAAATTAACATTGATTCCATTTGTTGAAATCATATGGAGACTGCAACTGCACTCTGCCTTATTACCAAATGAGTACAGTGTGCCCTTCAATAATTCTCTAAACTCTCAAATGCCTTGGAAATAATATGCTGGAGTGTTACCGATCTGTGACTGAAGCACCATTTGTGCGAAGTGTGACAGTGCACGAATGATATTCCACAATAAAAGTTCAAACTACATTAATCTTTCACAGAGGTTCATTGACTGGGAAGATGCCTCAAATACAAAATAAAGACACTGTGGCCCCACTTCAAATTATTTCAGAGTGGTTCCTGTGTATGAGTCCTTTAGAAATGTGTACATTAATTTCCCTGTTATATACTTAAACATAACCAATGAGGAATTAAAAAATGTAATAAATTATATTACTTCTGCAACCACAAACTTTACACCTGCATTTGCTGTAGAGAAATCCCTCTTGGCAGTGGTATCATTACGTACATAATGATAGCCAGTGTAATACATTTATTTTCATTCCTTGTGGATGATGGTGCATAACTCATTTTGGGGTTATGTTTCCCTCTGCTGTCTTGAATTACAGTCATTCCTCAGTCAAAAAAGGGGCAGACGCTGACCACAGTTATTTTCTCACTCTTTTCATAAGATCCCAGGACAAGGAAGAGGAAACAGTGCTATCTAAAGGGGCATTCAAATTTTTGAAAATTTACGTTATATTAGTTTTGAAAATAGAAGGAGTGACCTCTGAGGGACCATGAAATTTGGTGGTAAGAATATGGGATGGAGAATTGGGTTATTCCACTTTCAGGCCCTTCTCTTTTGCTTACTTGTTTCTTGGCCCTTGGGCACATCCTCTCACATTTTACTTCCCTCTCTGGTGGAGATAAGACGTGCATTGCCTCCAGTGTCACACAGGCATTTGAGAATTGATTACTCAATATCTGCACAATTCTTGTAGTAAAAAGTCCTGAAACCTGTCCAATCTTGACCTGAAGAAGTAAATTAACAGGGATAATGTAGGCCAAAGTGATGTGGGCAGGATCGGTCAGGAAGATTGTGCAACCGCTGTTAACCAAAGATGCAGTTCTCCTAACTTATGATCCTGCAATGTAAATATCAGCCAATTTTTTCCTCCTCCCTTTTCCGTCACTTATTTATCTGCATAGCATTGAGGATTCTGTACTCCTTTGAAAGCCAAGACCTCATCTAAACTTATCAGTGTCTTCAGAGGCCAGAACTCACCTTTTGTGGCTGTGATTGTGCTAGAAACTGGGAGAATAAGTGCAGGTCCTGGCAAGAGCACATGCTGTTTGGGGCAGCAGTCCCTTGCTCAGTTGCTCAGTGCCTGAATGTGAAAACAGCCCCCAGGGACTGGTGGAATACTGTCCTCATCTTGGAGTAAAAATTGATTTACTTTTTCATTTATCAGTAAGGAAATTGCCTTCTTTGGCTGTGATGAACCAACCTTCTGACATCACATCAGAGATTAATTGCTTAAAACCAGAAGGGACTGCTATGACCATCTAATCTGCCTTCTTGCATAACATAGACCTTTGGATGTTCACTAAATAACTCATACTTGAAGGCCAGTGTATCCCCAAGGAAAACAGCCAGTCCTGATTTTATTGCCAGAGAAACTCTTAGCAGATTCTCCAGCGGAGCTATCTGTTAACTATTTTGTGGTCTTTTCAATATGTGCTGTCTTAATGATTTGTGGTTTTATCTTTGAATTGTTTGAGCAAAAGCTAATCAAAGAGCTTTCTCTATACCACTGGTGTGGAGTAGACTTTTTCAAGGTAATTTGGTTCCTGCTGCAGGAGGCTTCATGTTTTTCTTTGAACTGGTGAGGACCTCTGAGTGACAGAAACCATGAACCAGACGTCTTACCCTTTTTCTGGATGGCACAGGCAGGTTCCCTGCTTGTAGTGGGACAAGAACGCACGGTTTCAACATCAAAGAATGGGAACATCCCCTCCTCGTGTGCAACCTGCCCAGTGGGGTACTCCCAGGGGAGTGGGAGCTGTGGGATTGATTCCTCTCAGTCTGAAGTAGAGTTTGGATTTTAGGTCTTCTCTTCCTGGGTTTGGAAACCTGCTACCATGTTGTACCATGCAAAGGCAGGTCATCATTGCTGCTGCCACCTCCGTCAGGAGAATATTTAGGTTGCTGAGTCTTCTCTGAGCAGGTGGTGGTGTGAAACTGCCCCAAGCTCCTGTGCAGACCTGCTAGGAACCAATGTTTCCTACCAGCTGGAGGTAAGCAGCTCCTTGCTCCGGGTTCAGGAAGCCTAGAGGACTAAGCCTCTTCTCCAGGCTGAACAAGCCCAACTCCCTCAGCCTGCCCTCATAGGAGCGGTGCTCCAGCCCTCTAATGAACTTTGTGGCCTCCTCTGGACTCACTCCAGCAGCTCCATGTCTTTCCTGTTCTGGGGACCCCAGAGCTGGACGCAGTACTCGAGGTGGGGTCTCACAAGAGTGGAGTAGAGGAGGAGAATCACCTCCCTTGACCTGCTGGCCACAGTATTTTTGATGCAGCCCAGGACACGGTTGGCTTTCTGGGCTGCAGCACACACTGTCGGCTCATGTTCAGCTTTTTGTCAATCATCACCCCCAAGTCCTTCTCCTCAGGGCTGCTCTCAACCCATTCTCTGCTGAGCCTGTTGTGCTTGGGATTGCACGGACCCACATGTAGAACCTTGCACTTGGCCTTGTTGAACTTCAGGCAGTTCGCACGGGCCCACAATTCACAATTATGGGATGTCTGGTAGTGCAAGAAGACTCAGGGAGCCAGATGAAGGAAATTATGGAGGGGGAGTGGGAAGAAGCGAGGGAATGCAACAATTATGGATGCTTGCATCCCGGTTTGCCTCTGCAGCTGCTCTTCACATAGCTGAGTCACTGTTTCTGTCAGGGCTTTTGCTTACCTATGAGTCTCAGTCATGGTATTTTATTGGTAAGGACCATCTCTGCCCACACTCTGTAGAGTCAGCTGTATTTGCTGCAACAAAGATTAATAAGCTACTGGGTGATGAGTAAATATTTAACAATATTTTTCTTTGCTTTGCTTTACATGTAAAATAAATATATTTGCAGAATATTCGTTTTCTCTGGGTCTGGCAGCTTCCTAGAGTCTTTCACTTTTGACTTTTAACAGATATGTTCATATGCTGTATCTAAAAGGATGGTGAGGCAATCTTTATGTTTTGCATATAGCAAACATTATGTTTCATCCCCCTTTGAGAAAATCCCTTTCTGAGGTTTAAACTAAATGTGTCTCATCTTCATATTCAGTATGGCTCTGCTTATGCTGCAGCTTCCAAATTATTCTAACCCTTGTGTGCCTTTTTTTAGTAGGATTTTTCAAGGATTTTCACGTTCCATTTTGTTCATAGTAAAATTTCTTGATGAAACAAAAGGACGTTCTTTTAAGGACTGAAATAATGATACTTTTATCTTAATCAGTCTTTCTTGTGCTATAGTCTACAAAATATATTACACTGCTGAAATCTTTGTTCTCTTGGATGAACCTTGTTTCCTCTGCTATACCTAATTCTCTTCAGAAGCACACCAAACTAACTTCTCTGAACATGCCTTAAAAAAGACCTTGTAAGAGGGATTTGCTCCAATTCTGTCGAAATTATTCCCCAGGGTTAAATTTGTCCTTGGCACTGATAATTGGACTTTAATCTTCAGCTTTGGAATTTGCCGCATGTCTTCTTCTGAGTCTTCTTCAGGAAAATCCTGTTGGTGGCAGTCTCCTGATACCCCGTGGGCATGCTGGTATTTGCTGAGATTGCAAGTACCTATTGGTCAAAGACTTACTTATGCTGCACCAAAAACATTATAAGGAGTTGTAAAGAAATTTCATCATCATGGAGAAGTGGTGGAAGACATTGCAAATGAACTCCATTCACAGAAGAACCTGAAAAGTCTGAAAAAACTAACAAATGATTAATCAAGGAGAATTCAACACTGATGGTCTCTTTTCCATGCTTCCAAATCCATGAATTTCTATCTAACTTTGACAGCAAGGGGCCCAGGCTGTTGAACTGGTAGAGACAGAGTTCCTTTCTCTCACAGAGGAAAACTAAGAGAAGGTCAAATTTAAGAAATAATTACATTACAGTTTTCTGGCATTATTCAGGCAATTAAACGCTTCCTCTTCACAATGAGGGAAAGACTGTATGGGAAGGGTTGCTGTAGTGATACCAGGGCTACAGGGACTCTGATGTTTGAATAAAAGATTTAATAGTCCCAGTGCTGAAGAAGGTTGTAGGAGGGAACTGCCCACAATTTTCTGAGCGGTGGTGGTGGGGTTCCCCCCACCCTGTAAAGTGTAATCAAATAAGAAGATCCTTGAGAGCAGTCTGATTGGAAAATTTAATTAAGAAATCTTTGAATAAGTGTATGTTCTTCTTTCTTTCCATTCAAATATAACAGACCTGGAAGTGTATCTATATCCTTGATTGAATCACAAATTTAAAATTATGTCCATCGCATCCTTGTAAATTACCTAACTTTTATAAAAAGCAATTTGAAAGTGTAACATTGAACATCCATCTGATGATAATAAATAGGATGCCAATAAATTGTATTCTGTGTTTGACCTATACTAACAGTATTCCCATTGCGGAAGAGAGGCTTCTTATTTTTCAGAAAGAAAATAGTCTTTTGGGGGGCTTGATGATTCATTCTAGAATACCGTTTTTTCACCACATCACCTTTTATCCATTATCTTTCTTAAGTCTATCATCAACAGATGAAACCAGTTTCTGTCCCCTGCAGTTTAATAGTATGGTGTAACTAGCTAATAAGAGCTACTAAAGCCTGACACTTTTATTGCATGGCAGAGTCACCCTGTTAAGTTCTGCCATTCTTTCAGTTACTTCTAGCTCTTTGTTTTCTAAACCCTTCAATTATCTCATGTAATCTTGTTGGGGGAAGGCAATGAATATGTGGCCCTTCGTTCCTTTCCTCTCCCCTCTCCTCACACGCTTCTCAGTAAATATGAGCCGTGTGTGGTTACTCCTCAGCAAAGCTCACGGATTTAACACGGAAAATCTTTGAGCTGCTCAGATGGAAGGCATGGCAATGCATCATGTACCTAAGTAGCTTCAAAGACTTTTCTGCTCTGAACGCTGGTTAGCAGACAGCGATACATTGTACAAAACACAGAATTGCCCCCAAATCGCTGACAACACTCCTGCTGCCTCTCACAGCACCCTCTGTACATGCATAGTGTCTAGTAAAACCAGCTCCCAATAAAAGTAATACAGTTCACCTTATAAAAATCATATTCTTGGAAAATAAAATATATTGAAATTGGCTTCTAAGTTCTTTGTAAGTATATTGCCACAATAAACGGTTTCTCATGTGGTCTCCTCAATCAGGTTTTCTCCCAGAACAAAATGAATTCAAATGTTTCAGTGAACAACGATTAGAAATACCACGAGAAGCTCCAATTCTCACTGGTTTTGTTTAAGATTGTACGAGCTTTGGATTTGTGATCAAAATACTACTGCACCCAAGATTATCTGTACCAGTATTTCTGTACCACATCAAAAGTACAAAGGGGGATGTTACAAACACTGACGATTCAAGGGCTAGGACAGTACTCAGTGCAGTAGCCAGGAAACCTTCAGGTATCTCTGCTTGCTCTTCAAAGTTTTGAGGTCAAATTCTACTCTGAGTTACAAACACATAGCTTTCATCGAGCGTATACAAATAACATGGGCACAGGGAAGGCTGGTTAGACAAAATGCTTCCAGAATGTTATATTCTGAGTTGCAGTCTATGCTTTTTTCTAAAACAGTTCAATTGCAAAAAATTCCCGACTAAGGGGGAAAGTATAGTTCAGTGGGAACCAGAGGAGCCTGCTCTCTTCATTCTCTTCTTTCACCTCCATTGCTAGTTTTTATACTTCACAACCCTTAAAAGTTACATTTGATGCAAGGATTTTTGTTCCAATTTTCTTTTGTAAGTAACTGTCATACTGAATCCAGGGCTAAAAGATAACCATTGGAAATGTGACTATATTTGAAGTTCTTATAAGACAATCATAGCTTACTGTGAAAAAGTGGGGTTTCCTATTCCTGACCATTTACTACAAATTTTATTTGATCAAATTTTACACTTTCCAATGGTCATTTGTCACAAATTCTATTTGATTTAATTGTAGACTTTCAAATTTAAAAGGATGCTGTCCAGACATGTTGGGTCTTGTTTCTGTTGACCCAAGCTTTTCGTTAATCATCTGTCTTTATGAAGTAAGTGTTTTCCTTCTCTTTTTTGGCTATTTTTTTTTTTCCTTTTCCAAGGGGAACAAAGCAAAGTGATTGGTGCTTCAGGTCTCTTGGAAAGAAAGCAAAATATCACAGGGAAATTCTTTACACTAAAGAAGGAGAACAAAGCCTTTGAACAAAAGACTTAAATTCCATCTGTCATTTCCACCCACTATTAAATCTACCAAAGACTGAACATTTATCCCACTGAGCTGAATACGCTGATATCTAACTGTGGTGCTATTGATCACTGCAGAGCACAGGCCTGGCTTTTTAGCTTTTTGAAACTGTTAACATAGATTTAAGTGCAACAGAGGAGGCATGAAGCCATGAATGTTTTATTGGAGTGCTCCAGATCATCTCTCAGCAGGTGAGTTCAGTGCCATCACTTAAAAGATTAACCTCCTATCCCTACAACAGCAATTATGACAGGAACTGCCTTATTAGGTAAAACATATTAGAGAAATTGAAACTTTAACTATATTGATAAATTCGTTCAGTAAAGCTGACCTCATGGCTCTCAGGCTACATGGGAAAATCTGTAGTCTTTGTCCTTTCATGCACAGGAATCAGCAGGTTAATGAAGAATTAGTAAGTATCCATGTGACTTAAAAAGCATAGTAAAAATGTGGCTGTTTTCCAAATGTCTAACCTTTCCATGTACCGTACAATCTTTGGGGTCTCACTTCAACAGTCAGGCTCATTAAGACGTAACACATGTCCCTTCCTTTTCCTAGGAGGAATTTGCTAAGTAGCCATTCCTCTGAGGCAGCTTCTTCTAGGAGTCTGACATTATTTCTGTGGTTTTATTTCAGCTTCATAACACCCTGCTGTGTTAAGCAGGTACACCATTTTTTCTCTAAAGGGGAAAACTCAGAAGAAGGGTTGTTAATATCCATGTTTTCAAAAGTAGTGGTGGGTTTTCATGCCTGGCTCTTCTGTTCTTTGATCTACTTGAGTCTCCTCACAACCAGTGCTTCGGGAAACATGATTTGGCTGTACCTCCAGTTAAAACAGCATGAATCTGGAAGTGCTCAGTGCATCTGGAGACCAAGCCTATGGTGTCTGAGGATGAAAAATAAGATATCACCATGGAAAATACAGGCCAGTGTGACTAGTGTTAGGAAACGTGAAAAGTCTTTCCCAAAGACAAGAACCTAAATACCCAGTTCCTAGTCTACAGGTAGCCCTGTAAGACTATATTTTCCTATTGTATTCAAACAAAAAAGACAACTATTTTTTTTCTCATTTCTTCTTAGCAGGATAGAGCATCTCCCACCTTCACTCTCCTTTGCTCTCTCCCCCCAGGAAGAGAGGGAGTGGGATTACCCCTTTCCCCAGGTGACACATCTGTGGCTCTGAGGACTTGGGATCTGCAGAGTGCTGGGTATGAGAACAGTCAGATATGCCACTAGCAACAGATGTCTTTTGTACTTCACCCACCAACCTTTTGCAGATGCACTTGGAGTGTGCATGTGTGTGTGTGCATGCGCATGTGTAATATTTGTGGACCCTGCCACCCCCAGCTCATTGGAAAAGTCAGAGTGATGGAGTAACGCTTTTGGAAAAAGTACTCTCTTAGAAGGTCAAATGATAGGCTGACTGACCACACAGTTGCAAAATATTAATGAAGAACAAGATCCAAAACTGGGAAATATTTTATTTATCTATCCTATTCAGTAATGAACCTGCACTATTCACACATAATGAGTGATTTTAAAATAAATGCCTTCTCCTCAAGGCTTGTTGCTTTCAAAGGAAAATATAAAATTTTTTACTGTCACACCTCCCCCCTTCTAAGTTTTTGTGTGTGAGTATCCTTTATTTTATGCCTTCAGGGAGATTTACATTTGAATGGGTGACATGAATACACACGAAGTGCATGCTACATGTAGGTCACACTTACGTTGTTTATCATGAGGGAAAACTTCAGATGATAAGATTTCTTGAAAAAAAAAATGTGTTTAGATGATCCATATGGGGTTGGGAGGTTCCTTGGCAGAGGTGGCAGTGGTAGCAGTCCTGGGACAGTGATCAGCATCATGACTGGGTGAAGGTGCATAGTGGAATGTGAGCAGGAGGACCTGGAGTGAAGACTTCAGTGGTGCAATGAGTCCTTTCTCTTCATATAACTTGCAATGTGACACAGAAAGTGTTAGACAGATATTATGGCTCTAGTGTTTTGTGTTGTTACAGGAACCTTTCACTAGCTTCATTTATTATTACCAACTGCTAACATCCCAACTTTATATGGAAATATTTGAAGTACACAATCTTTAACTGACTTGCTGAAGGCCAAGGGTAAAACTTGTGTTTACAGAGGTATTTAGGTATTTAAGTTCCATTGAACTTGGTGGCACAGGATAACCTAAGTATGAATGTGGATATGGCCTATGAGTTTTAGTAGAAGTGAAAACTAAACACAGTGCTACCTGACTGAAGTTTCTGCTGTGACTATACTACTGTGACTGCAGTAATCTTGTCCACATCTTTAGCACCTTGGATTGCCAGAGTCCAAAATATACTGACTGCACATAACAGCAGAAGGGTTTGGAGGACCTTCACAAATGTTCCTTGTCCTCTCAGAGAACACCACTGGTCTCTGGTTTGTGGGTCGAAGCTATTCAACTAGTGTCTTGCTGGATTTGTGCTAGCATAAATGTCTTTTACAGGGCAGTGAACTGAAAAACTAGGGGCATAACAAGTTATAGACCAATCAAGCACTAGGCTTCTCCCTCTAATTAATTTGCGAGGTGTGAGAATTGCTGTTTGTGCAGGAAGATGAGTGGCAGCCTCCATGTACCATGTGTCTAGTCAAACTTGTCCATGGTTGGTTTGTCTAGGGATCAGAACATCTGAAAGTTTTTCTTGGTACGCAATCCCATTGCATGCATGTATCTCTCTGCCTCATCGACTCTATCTCTTTTCAAACCTCATCTTAAAACGTATCTTTTCTCCTTTGCCAATGTCTTTTAATTTCTTTTTCCCTCTGTCATTGGCCTTATGACTGAATGGTTTAATTTATTCACTGTGCAGTATCTTTATGACACTGTTTTCTGTAATTTATATCAGATGTAAGACAGTGGACAGTGTTATTTAATTCCATAAAGGGCTTTAGGATGTCATTTGTACAAAAGATACTTATGAAATAAAGTCGTGAGTCTGCAAAAGACTTATTCATGCAAATGGTTACATTAAAATTGATGGTGCTACTCATGTAAAGAAGAAGTTTCCAGGTTGGACCCTAATATTTTGTACTTGGATACCTGAGTGTCAAAAGTGGATTGTCTTCTGAAAGTCTTCTTGGGAAGTTAAATTTTCTGACAGTGGGTTGCCTTACAGCTGGTTGATTTACAGCATACTATGAGTCCAGGAAGGTGCTATTTTATGGTCATGTTGGGTGATATTTACCCCATCCAATATGAAGCATCCCAAAAAGGTGTGTAAGCTGGAGATTGGTCACTGTACAGTCGGCTGCCTTCAGGAGACAAGTCAGAGCATGGAAGTCCAAAGCCTGCTTTTCCCAGTTCCTTTATAGGAAGATTCCCCTAAAGACTGATCTCCTTGATGTCCACAAATAGATGCTTACCAGAGGCTTACCAGAGGCTTACCTCTCAGGGACGTCTGGCTTATCTTGGGAGAATTTTCCCATTGCCTCATTAAAAAAAAGCCACATGCTTTAAATCTATTTTAAAGCCAATGCTTATTTTGTTTAATGCTAGATACATCTTTTTTTTTGGAGAGTGGCTTTATCTCCTGTTAGGTGTCCAGTGGGTATTTACTGGACCAGAAGTACAGGGGAAAAAAACCCAACCAAACAGCTCATAATTAAAGAGAAATAGAAACCCCCAAGACTCTGGGTTTTTCTTTGAGTGTCCTTTCCATGTTAGACCAATCTCAGCTGTGTTAAAATATTCCCTGCCGGCATGTTTCTTCTCCCAGAATATCTCCAGTTCACTAGTCTCAAATTATGACATGTATCCCTGAATATGAAAGGTTTTGGTTGAGCCTGAATAAGCTCTATGGTAAGACAGATGTTCACTCTTTGGATATGTAATAGAAAACCCATCCAATGTCTCATCAGTACAAAACTGATGATGTGATCCAACTTCAGGTGCTTTGTCTCCTACAGAAACTTTTATATCTATTACCTGAAAAATGGCTTGATGATTTCAAATTGGATTCTAGACGGTGATGGAGGCTGGGCCCTGATTCACTGACAACACCAAGTCTTTCCATTCATCATCTCTCTGATGGGGCTGAGGGAGGCAGGAAAGAAAAAGGAGGAAGGAAACCCATCAGTTGCATTTTTTCTTTTTCTTTTTTTTAAAAAAACCTTTCTTTTTCTTAATGTTATCCTTGTCCCAAAGCAGACATCTGATTTTTCACTCTGCTACGTGATGGAGGAGCAACTCCATCCAAGCCCCAAAGCAGCTCCTCATCCTGACCCTGGCTTTCGTGTCTCTGTTGTCTCACAGGTGACTTCCACTGTCTCAGGACATCTTCTTAATCACACTGATTGTGCCAGCCAAAATCCATCAGTGTGCTTCACGGATTCAGGAGTGGTGTGGTAGGAAGAAAAATTTAGCAGCTCAGAATAATAGATCAGGCATTGTCCTGACTTTCCATTTCCCTGACCAATGAACCAAGAGATTTTGTGAACCAGCTTTTGGTGATGACATCAAGTAATCCATTCAGTAACTGGCCTGTTGTCTGAATTTTAATTTTTTCCCCCCATAGATTCCTGTGTTAAGATAATTTTTTTCTTTTTTTTTTAACATTTTGAAGTAAAAAGAGTGAGAAAATGTGGTTTGCTGGGGGTTGAGGAAAGTTGTAATGTCTCTTAAAAATGGGACCTCTTCTTCTCTGAGCAAGAGTGACATCATGGGGTTCGGAAGGATGTTTTAGATGGGTGGACATTTTCATAGCCTGTATTAGGCCTCACACAAGGATTACATCCAGCCATGACATATAGGGTTTTTTTGGATAACTTTTCATGAATTCTCCTTTCATAATCGCTTGGCTATGGAAGCTGGGAGAAAAGCCAATTTTTAACAATCCAGGTACCTGTCAGGTGATTAATTTTCAACTCCTTTTGGAAGTGGTATGTTTTGCTCCCCCAGAAAAAAAATCTCTGTTTTGAGCAATTTTGTGTGTGTCTTCCAATGCAGCCTCATTCAACAATTCCTTAAAATGGCTCGCTGAGGCAAGGAAAATAAGTCTTTCAATTAGGAGATAAAAATTACAGTCGTGGAACAGACTAATGTTTATGGTAAATATTGTATTATCTTTTACACTCAAATTTGGTTTTGGGGATAAAGAGATCAGCTGGAACATAAGCTTGTAAGTTGATTTAAACAATGGGACATTCAAATGCACAAAGGAGACAGAAAACGGCTCTTTTTTCCTGGGGCAGATGAGGAGAAGGCAGCCCACAGAAGGGGTCTGGATCCCTTGCACAGGCATTTCCACGCGGAGCAGGGGAATGCCTGTGCCCTGGCGGTAGGGGTGCCGAGCAGCGCGGGTTCGGGAAGCGTGCAGCTATGTGCCTCATTGTAAATGAGTGCTAATAATACTAATATACCACGTTACCCACACCATTTTACCCCTGACTGCCGTTCTGAGGAGAGAAGCGTAGTGCAGGAGAACAAAAGGGTGGGAGTGACAGCGAGAAGAAAAGGGGGTTGCTGCTGTAATCGGCATTTCACTGAACTGTGAATTTTAACAGGTTCTCTGTAGTTCAGATTGTTATTTTGTCCACTATGTACCTGTACGAGATAATGACGATGGCTGACAGAATATTGCGGTGCAGCCGAATTCTCATGGACTTCGCAAACGGATCTCTTGTCCAATACGCTTCAACCCGTACGATGGCAGCTCAGTCATATTGCCACATTGGTTTTGATGCTACATTGAATTTTATGAATAAACTGGTTTCTAAATTGCTAACCAGTTGTCTGATTAGCTGCCACAGATACCATTTAATAGAAGTGCTCAAGTAAAGCGTAACTGCCGGCTTTTATGATATTATCAATAACCCTGTCATGTCTGTCTAACTGGCATTTATGCAACCTATGTGCATATGATAAAATTCCTTTAGAAATCATTAAAGTATGGGCATTTGTGAGGAAAACCAACGGTTCTATTTAGTTTCTGCAAATAGTACATGGTGCCCTACGACTTGGTGGCAGGTTGAATTTCAGTGCAAAATGGGACAAACTGTGAAGTATAGGAATGGGTCACGTATCTTTTGTTCTTTCTCTTCAAATATCGACTCTTGCTTCCCTGAGAAATCAAGTGTATATTTTTTCAGGGTTTATTTTCCAGCCCCCAAGAAGGGCTTATTTTAGTATTCGTGGGGTACAATCTGAAAACATGGATTTAGCTTGCATTCAGAATGAGCTACTGGAACAAATTTAGATGCTGCTTTTCTTGAGATCTGCAATTTGTTCCATGAAAGCAAACATTATGACCACCAGTCATGCCTGTAAAGGGAAAGCTGATCCCCTGATAACGTGCTGGAATGCTTGCAGCTGGTGAGGTAGGTCTTGTGGTCCCAGTTTCATAAGTAGAGAGACAGAAAAATGAAGTTGCATTGTGCACCAGGAATGTGGACAAAGCACAGTAACATGAAGATGATGAGCAGGTGCTCACACTGCCCGGACTAGATGCTTGTGATGTGAATTATTCGCAGTTAATGAAAAGAGAGAGAAATTCCTCGGAGGACCACTCAGAGTTAGCCCTGTGAAGCCTGTTAGAATAAATGCTTTCTGATCTCATACTCTGCTGGCAGCTGTGTTGCAGTTTAGGGTTAAGGGACATTGGAACAAGTCAGAAGAACTGAACAGTGGCTATAAACTATAGTAAATACTACAGGCTGGTCAGCGTGGATACAACCTTGATGGTGGCAGGGCAGCATCGCAGGAGGGCAGCTGCTCCCCATCACAGGATGTGGAGCGTGCTGTGAACCAGCAAGGGTTAATGTGAAGAACGTCCCCTCCCCTGTCCCTGTGTTAAATCTGTGCCTGCCAGCCATTGCATTACTCAGTTTCTCATATGTACCTCTGGTCTTGCTTGCTCAAGGTCAAAATATTGTCAACACATGGTAGTGAGCAATGTGTGTTAGCTTGTACGGTTGTTTGTGGCAGGGGTGTTTGCTTTTTGCACAGCATAAAATAGTTAAATGTGGTGTTTCGCTTACTTACAGCTAGAGCTTTTGTACTTGCTTTGTGTGGTTACCTGAGTTATTTTCCATCTGTTTCCTCACATCACTTTCAACTGGCTTAATCCTACTGTCTGATTGTGGCACCTTCCACGATGCAGTGTAATTAACCACAGGCAACTATTCAACATATTAGAGATGAAAGCAACATAGCGTGTTTTTTTCTGGCTTCGTGACATGTGAAGGCCAAAAGAACAGCTGTATTCTCTCTGAAGCTTCTCTACCATTCTTTGGTGTGTGATCAGAATATTTTTAGATGGCCTTGCAGGTATACAGATATTCCTAGGACACCTTGCAATAATATGGCTTTGGCCCTATAACCAGCCTTTTCATGCTGAAAAGAGGGGAATGTTGGCAACTGGTTAATATGTAGCAGAAGAAATTAAATGCCTCTGACAGTAATTGCCTGAAGAAAATTTAGAAGATGAGATAGCAACAACACAGCAGACACAAAATAACTAGATTAAGAGCACAATAGCCATATGTCAACATTATATTAAGAAAACAGTGCTTAAAATGGTGAGGTCAGAACCTTTGCCAAGAGCCTGACATGTGCTTGCCAAACTAGTTTTGTCGGAGAAAGTAGGGTATAGAAAAGGTGCACAAAACAGCCTCCCGCTCCAGACCCTACGATCTGAAATCTCACTGTGTCCAACGCAGACTGATTACTGCAATTGATGAGGAGTATCAATGGGGGAGGGAAATGTTAAAAATGAAAAACAATTCTTTTTCCATTTCTCAGTCTACTTAGAACTAAATGATGCTAATAAAGCAAGCCATAGACGGCTAACAATGTAATTTTTTCCCCATGTAAATCTTGACTCTTAAAACGTTTGTACTGCATTATGATCTCCCCTTCTGTACAACTAACATGAGTAATAAACTGGTAGCTTGCATTAAAAATGGAGCTCATTTTTGTTTGTGTTTCTGAGAAGACTGAGATTGTTGATATCTAAGGAGGGGGTTTAGTTTCAGGCCTCCTTACATTTTGATGTAACATGGTGAATTCTCCTACTCAGTTAAAAATATCCATTACTAGGAAATGTTAATATAGAGACCACTGCCATAATACCAATTTTCAGAACAACGATAGAGACTTTTAGTTTTGATATCACATGATGTTAGTACCTATCATGTAACTTCTCTAAAATTTTGATATATTGGTATATTTTATTGAATATCACTACCCGACAAGATTATTCTTCCTGTAAGGCTTCCCTCTGAACATCAGAAAACACTTTTTACCCGTGAGGGTGACCGAGCACTGGCATGGGTTGGCTGGGGAGGTGGTGGAGTTGCCATCCTTGGAGATCTTCAAAAGCTGCCTGGACACAGTCCTGAGCAACTGGCTCTGGGTTGCCCTGCTTGAGCAGGGGGTTGGACCAGATGCCATCCAGAGGTCCCTTCCCACCTCAGCTGTTCTGTGATTCTGTAAAGAGGTGACAGATACCAAGGGTCTACCAATGATCCTCTCTGTTTTGGGTAACCTCTGGTATATGCCTAGCTTTACATGTCAACTCTACTATTTTGATGAAAACAGATAACTAGGCAGCCTGCTGTAAGGTGCCACAGTTACATAGTTTAGCCTGTTTATTTTAGCTGAAAACCAGAAAAAAAACCAACCAACAAACCAAACTAAAAACAAAAAAAACCCCACCTCAGTGAGAATAAGGTATCTGGGTACAGATTTAACCAGATCTACTTCAGGTCTTTTAAAGGTAAAACTGTCAGCAAAATATCACACCCCAAACTGACACAGTTATACCAGTGTGAATTTTTATATGTAGGCCAACTCTTGCTCTACTATATGTAAAATGAATCACAGGCTGCAGTCCAATTCCCTTAACAAAAAATAATTGGCAGAAACCTCTGCTGCCAGATTTGGCAGTGCAGGAGCTGTGCGGGCATGCAGGCTGATTTAGTCTCGTTTTCAGAGGCACTTCTTCAGAATAACGTTACCCTATGCGAGTGAGGCATCCCTAGGAAGTTTGTCCTGCTGATGCCTGTTTATTTAGGATGTTTAACTGTGCGTACCAGGTGACCACTCTGGTGAGGACTATATATCCTGGCGCTGGATATTAGCCTGGATACTAGCCCATGAGCAGCTCAGCAGCACAAGTGACATTCCCTGCCTGCCCCATCTTCTCTGCAGGTGCTGCTGCAATGGTACCACCTGAACTCCCGGCACCTACACCTCGGTGTGGATACTTGCAGTATGTGTGTAATCATAAGTTCTGCCTGCCATGCAACACAAAACCCATGTAATTTTGAACGCAGCACATTGTGTTCTTTTTTTTTTTTTCCTTTGCTTTCTGTTTTCTAAGGTGTTTGCTTCGTGTCAATCTTTTGTAAATACAATACCCAGAACTGTACCATTTTGTACACTCCCCCCAAATGCAAAATGAAATTACTGTCTAATTAACTGATTACAAGATCTGGGGCTTTAGGAAAAAACAGAGGATTTGTTAGAACTCAAAGCTTGGCATTATTGCAGTGTATGAAAAACATTTTTGTCATCGGTTAAATTATCACTTACTCAATTTCATCTATCTTATTAAAAGCTACGATGGAACAGCCTGTTGCTTAAATGAACATACCTCCCCATGAATATGTTGTTTTGATTCCATGATTCTTTTTTTGTTAAATCTGTTTATGAGCTGAAGGAAGTGAAAGACAAGTGGAAAAAATTAGCAGCTGATATCTCTAGTTCTGACTAGATACTGCTATATGTTTTAATATTTAGCTGATTTTAGATGTACAAATAATCTTGATATGTATGCAGTTCTGGAATGGTAAATATTCCCTTGCTGTGTAAGGCTCTGTAAAAATAATGTAATGTTTAATGGTCTTCTCGTCTCTGAAATGCATAGGTGACTACTTTGTTTAATAAAAGCTCACTGTAATTAGTGATAAACACTTATAAGGAGCTGAAGTGTTCAAATTCAAGCCATGTTAAGACTTTCTCATGTTTAAAATCCATCCATTAGATTAGGTGGAAGGGTCGTAAAGCATTCTGTGAAATCAGGCGCTGATCAACATCACTCTTGAAGGGTGTTAATTTGGTTCTCCAGTTCTGATTTGTTTGGAAGAACATATTAATTGCTTGTTAGACAGAATTAAACCTTTTTTTTTGCTACCGGGGAGGGGGGGAAGAAAGAAAAAAGATAAAATGGAATTGCTGAGAATAAAAAGCTGGGTCTTTGCAGAGCATTAATTCTGATTACAGTAGCTTGTTTTGCTAAAGAGAACAGGATGATTCTGTCTTTTTGGATCTTTGAACAGCTCTGAAAAACAAAGGCTGATACTGCTGAGAGAAGGGAAACAGAATTTTATTCCCTGCCAAAAAATATTCTTAAGGTCATAGTATTATGTGGTCTGCCTCAGCATGTCTCCTCGCTCACAACTCAAGCAGTCAGGAAAATGATTGCAGAAAAAGCTATTTCACTTGAAAGCAGAAGTGCTTGGTTCTGTTGCAGCTGCAGAGGCATGATTGCAGCTGGGGCCTGATCCTGTATCTCCTGAGCCAGGGCAGAGTCCCATTAAAGTTAATGAAGTCTGTCTGGGCATGGATTAAGTCAGGAACAAACTCATAACTACCCAGGAATCCAGGCAGAGGGGTCTCTTAACAATGAGGTTCCGCCATGACAGTGTCTGTTTTAAAATACCAGCAGATACATGGGTTTGTGCTCTGTGTGTGACACGACTGTAGAGAAGTGAGTGGGCAGGCAGTGAAGGGTAAATGTCCTTATGCTCTCATAATGTTGGGGGTTTTTTTTTAGAAAAATCATGGTGCTGAATGTAATTACTAGAAACATATAGAACTCGTGCAAAACCATGCAGAACATAACAGACCCATATTCCTACAGCAGAATTGTAAATGTTGATTTAAAAATGACAGGGCAAGGCTGTCCTTCTCTACTAAATTGCCTGACATGTTCTCACGAGGGCTACCCCTTCTGCCATGTGTTACTCAAGTTGTGGTACAGGTGTAAGAGCTGTATGCTGGAGGAAGGACCTACCTGCTCATGTGAGCCTGCCCTGGTGCCTCCCTGTGTTTGAACAGATGTTCCCAGTGTGATTAGCGCAGTCATGGGCAGCAGGACTCACAGGGAATCTTAGGGAATATGGTAGTTCTCTGAGGTGGGCCACGTGAAGTTGAGAATTGATTTTGACTATTTTCTACAATAGTAGTTGATTTCTAGCGTACTGCATCAACAGTATACCTCTCTCTTTAGCAGCAGGTAGATGAAAAGAAAACAAATGTATATATCTACCTGCACATGTGTGAAATAGCCATTTTGGGGTCATGATTGTTGAATTAATGGTGAGACTCAAATTTTGCCATTCCATTTTATGGCAGGTTTTCTATTTGTTTGATGGCTATTCTATGCAGGGTCATGTTTTCATTCCCCTTCTGGCACCTTAAAACATGCTGTGTTTAAAGCTGAAAGGGCACTAATCAGCTTTTCTTGATAAAGTCACTTTGCAGTGTTGCTCTCAAATGGGTGTGAAAAATATACTTGGGAATTTTATGGATTCGGTATTTGTATTCAATAGACTTTACAGTGTTTGGATATCATGGGGATCCGTTCCAAATCTGAAATACATCTGCATTGATACAGAACTTGCTTTTTGCAGTTGCCTCACTGTATCTTGGTTCCCCGCCTCAACTGCTTCAATTCTTACGTCTCCAGCACAGAGCAAGGCTTGATATCTTAGAAACACCAAAGGGAGGTTTCCTTTGTGTAATTTCTTTTTGTATGCCCTAAAAGCACTGTTCCAAACCTTGTACTTTGTTGGTAACAAGTGTATGTTTTGCTCTTTCTTCCTTAACTGTTTAACATCCCACCAAACCTCTTGTTTTATCTCCCTGCTGAATTTCTGCCTCATCCTCACCTCTGAGCTCTCTGAGCCAGGACCTGTCGCCTAAGCTTGACATTGTCACTGCCAGTCACTCGATCTTGGCTATGAGTCCACGCATGCTATCAAACGCAAGAAAAAAGACCAACCAAAACCCACACATGTCCTTTACTAGGCTTGATCTTACCCTCAGGTAAGGCAATGCTAAGGTTTTTTTGGGGTGTTTTCTGGGTGTTTTTTTTTTTAAGGTGTTTGAGATATTTGTGCTTCAAGAATGATATGTATCGGCTGTAAGGGATTGCTACTGACTTACATCACCAAGTTTAAATTAAAGTGTTTGGCTCAAGCACAAATACTGGATTTTCTCCATTGAAGGAAATAAAACAACTTTTGGCTTTTTCTGAATTTCTGTAACTTTCTTCGTGAGATAAAGGTCATCCAATTTTTCAGATTCACTTGTCTAAACTTGTTTTGTCCATCTGTTTTTGTCCTGGCATGCACACCAGTAAAATCCTTCATGTAAGTGCTGTTTCATTGTTCTTCCAGAACAGTGAGGATGAACACTCAGGAATATTATTGGTCTCTAAATAAAACAGAATTGTTCTCATTTTCTCTAAACAGGAAAATATCCATTAGAAAGACAGATAGGGTTGTGAAGTCCATAGCAAAATAATGACACTGTATTTGTTAGTAATCAAGATAAAATATGGCTTCATTTTTAAAATGATACCTAAGATAGAATGAAACAACAGAGATGTAAATAATTAAAAATATTTTAACATCAATGTTTGCTCTTTTTAGTGTGTTTTGTTTTGTTTTGGTTTGATTTTTTTTTTTTAATTTCTGAGGGACTCATCCATAGCCATCCTCAGATTTGGCCACAATTTAGTGGGCATGTATTTCAGCACTTTGTAGTGAAGAGAATTGCTTAAGCTTTTATATATTTATAAAATATATATGAATTATAAATGCTGTATATTTTTACACTATAAAAAACCTAACACTCCTTGCTATTGTCACTCCAATGGGTAGGTGGAAATTGTGCAAAATTTATGAAGTGTCTGTTGATTGAAGGTTTGGGAGTTAGATTCTGATCCATATTTAGAATTGCTACATTACAGAAGTGTGTCAGTGAGGCTTACACCTGTTCAAGAGAAAACTGAAAACAGGAATGCTTTAAATTGTTAGGAACTAATGACAGTGTGAGTGTGGGTGAGCACTGAACACAAGAACAGATAAGGCAGAACAAAATGCCTCGGAAATGTTGCTGTTTTCTGGAAGCAATGCTTTTTGTACCCATGATGGGGAAAGACGGTGACCCTATTGTCACATGAAGTTGTCACCAAGGAGCAGTGAGTATGACTTTCAGGTAGGATGGGCTAGGTTGGGGTTCTACCTGAGGTGGCACATGTGGATGATGATAACAGCCAAAATAGTTCAGCGGGGCATGGCATAGCCACCCCGAAGGGCTTGCCTTCACCTGGCAGCCCTGCTAGACTGTGGAGCTTCAGCTGATGCCACAGCACAAGGCATAGCAGAGCCTGACTGGAGCTCGTATTGTCAATTCCTTCGGATAAAAGCTAGTTGGCTTGAAAAGGTATTGCTCTTTTTTAAATAAATACTTGTCTTGTTGAATAACTGCTGTTGCATATCAGCGTTTGGAGGGATGTGAAGGAAACTCAGTTTCTCTCTAGGACGCCTCTGTGAATTGTTGTTGTCTGGGAAGCAGTCAACTAAGAAGCAAAAAGGGCACATCAAAAACATAGTATTTGGGTGAGATTGAGGTAAAGACAAGCAAAAGACAAGTTAATGCATCAAAATTATTTGTGTAACGCAGCAGCAACCATTTTACATAATTTCCAGAGGAGAAAACATGGCCTGTGAATTTTCCTTTTCCATGTCAATTAGCTTTCCTCATGCTTCATCAAATGCCTTTAGCAGCACCTCGAATTATTGTGATAATGGAAGTTTAACTTGGCAAGAGACAGAGAAACTCAGTCAAGGCCAGAATAATGAAACAAACCCTCCAAACTGGCAAGGGAGAAAACACCTCTCTCTCTCTGACTCCCGGTCTGTGGCACACGAGTGTTCCTGCCACCTTCTCATGCAGCACAGTGGTTGTTTGAAGTCACAGGTTGTTTTTATGCAGGCTGCACCAGCCTGTAGAGATTGTCCTACAGTCAGACTGAGATTAAATGGTCTGGATGCTTGACTATATGGACATTTCTACTATATATCCAGTTTTCCTTGAACATTTTTTCTTTTTTCACCTGGTCAGTAGGAAGATAGCACTTTGCCATGTGCTCGGTGGTCTGGTGTGGCTGATACCTGCTCGAGCTACTGGGTCTGACCAGGCTGTGCGTTGATTGGATGGTGGCTGGGCACACACAGAAGAACTCTAAGGGTACCGTAAGCCTGGATATACTGGTATGCCTATATTTGCATAACAGTTTTGATGCAATTCGTATGCACCAGCTCTCTTGTGCCCGCATTCCCGAAGAATCAGGAACATACATATGGCAACCCTAGGTATGTGCACCACTTCACATGCTGTTATCTTTCCATTGCTACTCTAAGTGGGAGAATTTCACTGTATGTTGCTCATAGGACTACCTTCAAACAGTGGCCACAAAATTTTGTCTAGGTAGACCTTTTCAGTTTGCATATTCAGACCTTCCATGCCAACGGATTGTTGCATACCAGGATGAGTTTTATGGGTATTGCACTGGCAAGAATCCCCAAATAAAACAAAAGTGATACTGCCTCTCATTTTGCTTATAATGGAACACAGCACTCAAGCCTCATCTTGTAAGTACTTTGAATTGAATCCTCAGCTGGTGCAAATTGTCTCCACTCCACAGAGGAATGGCTTTTCTGTGTGCCAGTGCTCCCAGTGGCTTCAATGGGAGCTCTTCATACTGAGCATTCGTAAACGCAAATGAGCCTGACTTGAATGTGTTTGTGAGCATAGATAGATCTTGCCACGAACCAGAGAACAAATTTTATTTGAACTCTGTCCCCCTTGTAACTTTTTCTTTGCAATCCTCAATATGTTTTTGCATTTAGGGACTGGAGAGACCTTCTGTAGCTGTGCTAACGCGTGCCAGTTCCCCTGGGTTAGGCTAAAAAGCTGTTTAGCCTGGTGAAATTCCTCACAGCTGTTAACCAAAGATTGTGTTAGATGAGGGGCATGCCCCATGTGTCAGAGGGTGCCAAGTTCACATGTTGATAGGGCTTCACATTTTAATTTTGCTCTCTAAAATCACAAATAACGAAGACAAAACTGGAAGCCTCCCATGGCAGAGTGATTGCAAATAGAGCAAACTATGATTGATTTTAGTTTGACAGCCGAGTATTGTTTTGCCTACCTAACCCAGGAGCACATAAATACTCCCCAGAGAAATGAGTGACCTGCCTCATCTTTTGCCTTGTAAAGTCGTTTTGGCCACAGTTCTGCAAAGACTAGTACATGCTTAGCTTTCAGAATGAGGACTGTGATTAAAAGTAGCTTTATCTCTTCCCGAATAAAGCTGGGTACGTACACTTGGGTATGAACACATATTTGAGCACACCATCGAGTTACAATACCTCTACGAGCAGTGGCCAGTCCTCTGCATATTGTAATCAACTGTGTGTGAGCTCCTTTGTTCCCCACCTGCTTACAACACAAAATGCATTACAAAAACTGTTTTTCTTAAGATTTAAGTTGAGCTGCGTTACCTCTCAATGCTGTTTCAAACTTTGATTGCATGGTTTTACAAAAATTTAAACGATCTTTTCCCAGTATGCCAATATATATCATAAAATATTTTTTATTTCATTTAAGAGCTTTTCTCCCTTTTTTGGGGCAGTTCCTTTTACAAGTAAATTAGAGGGTTACTTACTGTAAAATGACAACGGCAGATCTGAACTACTGATTTATACCAACCCAAAGGGTTTTTAATTATTAACAAGAATCACAATGTTCAGGGTAAAACAAAATTATGAATGTGTCTGCGTGGCAGCGTATGAGTTAATTCAGACTGACATGGAAATGAGAACTATCTTGGATGCGTGAGGAAGGCAAAAACAAGCCTAAAGCTCTCAATAAATTAGACAGCAGCTGCACTGAATAAGCCCTCTTTCAAAAGCCAGTGGCTTCTCTCTCCAACGCGGTGGCTTAACAATGTACTGACAGCACAGGTAGGTGTACCATTACCTTAGGTTTAAAAAAGCATGAACACACCCAGTATATTGGAAGCAAATATTCTGGAGGTTACTCACAGGCTTTGTTGGAACACATCTAGCTCTCTGCAGCACGTGAACACCAACATAGAAGTTGATTTTAAACTTACTGAACTTCAAGCCAAGTATGGGTTTTCTAAGGTAAGTCACATATGTTGTTACCCTACTGTGACTGTCATCGTGGGACCCTTCCCTTAGCTCTACTGATAAATGAGAAGTGCTGGAGTCACTCCACTGGTCAGGGTATCCAGCAAGTTGTCAAGATGGTCTTGTAAAATCTTACATGCAATATTTAAAATTAAGTAAGTCATTGTAAATGCAGCAGAGTGCTATATATCCTTTCTCTTAATTCCCTTAAACTTTAGCATGAACAGTAATGGTGGCTACACACAGAAGAATGATTAAAAATTACTCAGACAGAAGGGGAAAAAATGGTCATTTTGTCCTCCCCTAACTTTCTTTCCAAGCCTAAGAACACTTATTTGTGTAGTTTAATTTAATTTATGTATCTAACTGTGATCTCATGGAGTCATCTGAATGAATCCTATGCGCAAAATTTAGAGGTTTTATTCCCATTCTTCTTTTTCCTAATCACAAAATTATGTCCAATAAAAAAGAAACAAGATTTTAAATATTTAGGAGCTGAGCTTAGACTGGCAATACACACAAAGTTTATAGGCCAAAGTTTTCAAATATTCTGCCTAATTTTACATTCCAGATTTGCCTCTTCCAAAAAAAAGCCACTATACCTTTTGGTGTTAATGCGAAATACAGGCACCCAGCAATTTTAAGACAAACCATTTTTGTGCAAACATCAAGTCCAAATATGAGTCCAGTCACTTAATTATTTGTGAGTCTTGTTTTAAATGTCCAAGATTATACCCCTGAAGACTTCTGCTGAGGACATTACTCCGGAGCACCTAGCTTTTGGGGTTTAATGGCTCCCCAAAGCCTGCAGCTCTTCCCTGGATGCTGAGTGGAATCTCCTTCCTGGCACAGCTGGTGGAGCTGCTCCGTTCCCAGCCCATACCTTGGCACAACACATATCCAGCAAGATCGCTTTTGGCAATGCTTGGCTCCTTCTCTGTGATAACAGCAGGTGCCTACCGAAATGCTGTAAGGCTCCTTGGGCAGGGCTTAACCCTTGTTTTGGGATGAAAGCTGTAAGACTAACGCGGGCTTGGGAGCTTGCTGCCAGGCATTGCATTTGAAAATTTTGGTCCAAGCTTTATCAGGTCATTCTGGAATTGCAGATTTCTGCTTCTGCTTTGAAAGTGAGTGTTCACGTCTGTGTGATACACGAGCTATGAAATCTTTCTCTAAATTTGTTTTATTACTTTTATATATGGTATAAACTGCAGAATATTTTACAGTCTCCATATTAAATTCACCAAAGGTAGAAGCAGTTGGAATTTAAGCAGGTTGTGTTACATTCCCTACATGGACATGAGGTTACCAGTGTACAAGTAAGAAGTGCTCTTATTGCTGTACACAATGCATCGTTAACCTTTTAGCATGGTAAGGATAAAAGGTACAATACATTACACGAAGGCAAAGGAAAAGATTTTACATGAGTTGCAATGAGGAATGAATTAATGGCTAAAGCTCAAACATGAGAACTATGAATTGTTGAATTCCTACCCTGAATTTGAGGATATGGCTTTTGACAGGTTACTGAGAGTCAGACTTTCACAAATTCCTCAAGTTTTTCCACTTAATTATTGTCAGATTGCTTAGATGACTAAATGCTCCTATAAGCTGAGAAGGTAAATGCTGACGCACCACATTTGGTGCCTGCAATGTTACACTGCAGCTAATTATCAGGATTCAGATGGAAGTCATGTTCTTTGTTTTCAGAAGTATTGTAAAGAATCTGTCATGCTTGATTTCTTAAAAAAGAAAAGGCTAAGTCTGTACACATGCTAATGTTAATGAAGTACTCTGTTTATTTTAGTGCAAATCTGTTGTATTGCTGTTAAAAATATCCGTAATTCTTATCTTATAAACTAGAACATTCTTTAGGCTGTAATACAAAGGGCTTGGCTCAAACTCTCTACAGGTAAATAAACCAAGCTAAGGTGTTACCTAGGTACCACATAAGCAGTAAACTAGAAATAAGAACCACTGCAGGATTTAAACAAGATGCTACTATATGCTGAAACCCCTGGAAAATGTAAGAAATCTGATCAGGGTCAGATAAGTTAATGACATTTTTCCAGTTTGGTGGATGTTGATAAGTTTGGCCCAAGATGATTCTGAAAACTCTGGGACTGATTGTCTGGAAATGTTATGGGGATCGAATTAACCGATTATAGTCTGTTGAGTAACTTCCTCAGAGTCAGGTACTTCTGGGTTCTGTAAAATGAATACCCACCACTTACACACCAAAAGACACTAGAAATACAGGTCGTTTTGACATTATCATTGCCTATCGTCTTATAATTTTCAATCACAATAATGTAGAATTTAAAAGTATTTTAAAGAAGGCACCATATGAAATCTGTAACCCTACACGTTTGTCATGAATGCATGTGAAGAGCCTCTCACTGACCTGAAGAATGGCAACTTTAGTGTTTCTTCTATTACTGTATTGCATTTTAATTCCTTATTCACACATATGCAACGGTTATGACTTTTCAAGAGCTAAAAGGATTTTTCCTGTAGTCTATCTAGATAAATCCATAATAAGGAGGTGATAGTAGTTTTCAGCTGAATTTCAAAAGGGATTTCACAGTCAGTTAGGAAAACAAGCATTTGGCCCAAAGAGAATAAAAATGGTTATAAAATAAATAAAATAAGAGACATTGAAGGCAGTTATAGGTTGTAGGGTGAGAGTGGGGGAGCTCAGGTGCCTGAGTTCCCTTTTAAACTCTGCTAATTAATTAGCAATTCTTCTCTTTGTTTGTTTGTTTGTTTCTTTTACAATAATTTGAAGTAATTTGTCTTCCTTCCCACCCATCCTCAAACAGAAGTCACCTGGCATAGCCAGCACACTGCCGGCCTTGGGCCAGCTGCTCACCAGCCCTTAACTGCGATGGAGCAGAACGTAGAACTTGTATTTAATGTACAGCAGGACCTGTACACCAGGCACGTCTTGTGATCTTCAGCAGAACCACTCCAGAACGAGGTCACTTGAGCTCCGTTCATCTTCACTGGCTTGTGGATCAGGTGGCCATGAAGGACCTGGCAGGGGTTTTCCTCCTGCAAACGACACCTTCCATTGGAGCTCAGAAAAAGCTGCAAATGTCCAAAAAATTCCAGCCTGGTGTTGTGATGCTTTTAGATTCGTCTGGCTGAGCTGTCTTGCTTTGGTTTTATGCTAAATGTCTTCACTTCTCCCTTATGATAGCCACAGTCAATACAAAGCTCATGTGTAAAAAGGACCTGTAAAGTGCAGTGACTTTAATAAGCTGTTTTCTGAAGTCTACAGTGAAAATTATAATCAAAGAGGGGAGGAAGAGGATGATACTTGCCATTTTAAGCTCCTAGCTGGTGGTTACTGATCTAGACCCACAACTGAGACTTCAGCTCCAAGACATGTGTGTGCCAGCCCTTTCAGAGCAGGGGCACCGTGGTTCTCAGCCAATCCTTCTGTGTACATGTCCGTGCCTTAAGCTGATGCTGTTCCGTGTTAACCAGCATTAACCAGCCTGGGGATGCGATCCAGCTCTCTTACTCCATAGCTACATACCACGAGCACTGATCAGCAGAGTCTCAGTCTCTCAGAGCTTTGAATGACTGTCTCACTAGCCAAAGAGAGACTGAAATGGTTCATGAGACATGAGAAAGTATCTTCCAGTTTGTTTAGTTAGCTTCTCCAAGTTAATTGCAATTGAAGATTTCAACAGCCAGGAGGACCAGCCTTGATCCTGCTAAGCCTTACTTAAGAGGAATCTTAATTCATGCACGTTCCACTGACTTTGATGGAACTGCTCACATGTGTAAGAGTCTGCAGGATCAGCAACCCTCAACTAACAAGGGAGTTACGTAAAACTGAATGGCATCTGTAAATAAACACAACACTACAGACCCTGGTGTGCTGCTCTGCTCCTTTTTGGACACACTATCCTATCTTTGCTGAGGCAAAGTCTTCCCTGCTCTCTTCGCATCACACAGATGGGATCAAAAAGCTGAAGAGCTGCTTTTTTGTGACGGGAGCCCATCACAGGAGCATTGCTATTAGTCTTTGCTAGCCATCAATGTCTGGAAATTTCACAGTCAAGTTGCTAGTGATTGTATTGAAAGGGTTTGTGTGTGGGTGGTTGAAAATATGGTGCTTGGCCTCTGGTGCCAAACTCTCAGGCAATATCAGCTGTCTTTATACAAGTGATGAGGCAGAATATGTTACTTTAAGTTTAATATTCAGAACTTTGTCTGTCTTGCTGTCAAAAAGCTATACATGTGGAGGGGATTGCTGACTACAGAAAGTGCATAATTAAATACCTAAGCACAGAAGAAGAGTCATGTAGTTTTCATGGCGAAAGGTGGTGTGAAGTGATTCTTTCATTCTCTACATTTAAATTAGTCTCCTCAAATGATTTTTTTTTTTTAATATAGCAGCAATTTGTTATAGCAGTAGTTCCTTAATTTTAGAGACTTTGGATGTGTGCTTGACTTTCCTGTGTTTTATTATGTGTGCACAGATAGTGAGATGCTCGGTTTTCCCCCCCACACTTAGCAGAAACTTTCCTACTTGTTTTTTCTCATTGTGTTGCTTAGCATTGCTAAAAACATGGGAGAATGGAAACTGACGAATTCTATTCCTGTTTTTGCTGGTGCTTCTTTTTCTATCATGAAATTAAGTCATTTGTATCTTAAATGTTGAGAAAAGGGGGAGGAGGTTCAAAAAGGAGAAAGAAAACCAAAGGAGAGACAAAATCCTGAAGAGAAAGAGTGTGTGGAAAAGGCCTTGAAATCAACTGAGAGTTGCAAAAAATAGCTAAGGATGAAAATGTGTTACGATGTATGTATAAGCACATGGACATTGGTCACAGTAAAAATGAATGTCAAGGAGACATGGAGAACAGGGGAAAGGAATGTTGGGTATTTTGCAAACCATTGCCTTTGCATCAATATACGTCTTTAACGAAGTGTATATACACTTTTATAACACTTGGGAAAACTGGCAGTATCCTCCGATGTCCTTACATTCAACACATATCTGCAGAACCACCTCTTTTGGGTCACTATTTAACCTTGGATGTAAAAAAGAGATAAAATGGTGATTGTTGGTGCTTTCTCCAAGACGGTCTTATGGTGTATTCTACTTGTGAATATCTGTCTTTGAATGTTTATAATTTCCATATATTTTTAGTTGAGAGTGCTCCTCTCCCCTTTCTCTTCAACCTGCTTGTTTACTTACCCATGCTTTGCAATAATGTCACCTAAGCTGCTTAAACAAACAAAACAGGCATTTTTCCTCATCTTTTCTTAACTACTTTAGTTTATTTTCATGAAGTAGCAGAAAAAAATCACTAAAAACCATAGACCTGTCTCTTCAGAGTTTAATGTTGGCCTACAAAAAAGTTTAGCAGCGAGTAGTGTGGAAAAAGGTTAATATATATGTATTTAAAGATAAACTGTTCTTTATTTCTCTCTGCAGCAAACCATATTGCTGATTAACCACTGCTTTCATAAACTACAAGTGGGCCATTTAAGCTGTTTCACTGCTGGTTAATGTACTGTATTGTGCTCCCTCTTTCTACAGCACCTAGCTAGTGTTTTGTTTTTATTAGAAATTCACCTATCCTTGTCTGCTGAGGAGAAAAGAAATTACACTGCAGAGCCCTACAGCCCATAAAACGGCAGAGATTCCTAAATAAGACTGGCCCAAAACTGAAACCTCTGTCTGCCTGCACTGTAATGAAATGCATGACTACAGGAGATAATAATAATTGCAGCAATAGCTCGTTACAGCTCCCAGATGATTTGGTGCTGTCAAGAGTGCACTGTCCTCTGACATCCCAGGAGGCGAGCAGCATCACTGACTGCAGGCCCTGATTGGTGTAGTGAAATATTGCTGGCAAAAATTAAAAGGTCTTGGTGTCAAAATAATTCATGATATGCATATCTTCCATTCTGATGAAACGGCTGATATCCGGATTAGCAAGATAATAAAACTGATCAGGCTACAGTTAAACAATTTAAGCTGGAGAGCTGTTCATTTTGTAGGTGTCACTTGTCAGATCAAGGGGTCAGAGCGGGATGAAAGGCTCTCCCCGGTAACCTTCTGATGATTTGGATCTGGAATGTTCTTCATGATTTGTCCAAAGTTTTCATCACTGTGCTGCCGGGTAGCATTACTGCGGCAGGCTCTGTTCTGACATTCAAATCCCGGGAATGACAGGTTATTAGGAGAAGAGAACTGGCTGTACATACATTAAGCCCCGTATCTTTGACCTGTAATTTGAACTGATAGTGATATTGTAATTGAGTGAGTAAAAAAAGGAATTTTTTATTAAAACACAGGAAGATGAAGAAAACGTTTATTTTCAGGAGATTTATGGCTTCATAAAATAAGCTTTTTTGATGACGATTTATTTTATGGCTCTTGAAATGCTGAGCTGTGTGCTTACTATTTATTTTATGGAACAGTTATTTAAAATAACGCAGCTTCCCGTATATTTCCAGCCTATTCGTCAGTACCCAAGCCAGTGCAGATGGAGAGATATCCATTTCATATGGGAGCTCATGTATTTGAATAGTTCAAGGATTATCCCAATAAAATGGACCTAGGAAAATATTGCACCCAGTTAATGCTCATTGCTTCAGAGACCCCTAATGTCCTTTCTTGACACCTTATTGCAGGTTATTATTATACAATGGATCTTCAGTCATATGGTTATAGGGAGCAGGGCAGAGCCGGGCTATGAGGGTAATTGACTCTCGTGCACGGTGGTGTTACACACTTGAGTAACTAATTTAATGGGATGTGTTTTCATGTTCTCCCACACAGCCCTGCCCCAGCATAATTCTCCTCTCGGGGCTCCAGCAATTCGGGACAGGTGAAAAGTGGCACAAAGGCTCTTGATTTCTCAAAGACGGGGCCAGAGGAACACAGAGAGCCAGCTCCCATGGTAAATCTGCTGCCAGCGAAACAACTGCCTCTGAACCCAGTAAATTAATTGGGGTTTACAACAAATTCACTGTTCCTGATGAAATTGGACCTCCAGTGCTTGTACGACAATCTTTGCTGTTGCTGGCTATTATTGTTCCTGGCTGTTTTGTTAAACAGTGCGATGATAATGGTTTGACATAGGTAAAGCCCTTAAATGACCCATCGATAGCAGGAAGCAGGCTGGACATCTGCTTGGTGCAGAGCTCTGCACCCGTGGGAGAAGTCCCACTCCCTTGAAACTCAAGGAGTCTTGTGCTATTTCAGTGTGAGCTGGTCCTGATGCTGCTGCTCTCCTGGCATCTGGAAAAATGCAGAGAGCAAATGGCCAGCTCTCTAAACAAGGCAGCTGGATTCTTAAAAACCAGTCACGAAGGACAGTGACGGTTTGTTGATGCCATTTTTTTGCACCTGAACTGTGCCTAGACGTGCAGTGAAGTGAGGGTCAAAAAATCACTGTCAACAAGTATTTTTGTTTCCCATTTACTGTGGTACAATTGTTATCCAAATGCTTGGTCATGTCACAGGCGTTAATAGAGTATAATTGATTGCTGTGGGTTTATTCTCTGTTGATTTTCACAAATACTTGTCACTGAGAAGTTATGAAATCACTGCAATTACATGATGGCTCCTTCTATGTAAAGGGTACCAGGTCTGGTATTCACACACTAATCTTATTTTAAATCAGAAACCAGATTCTGCAGATTTGTACAATATTTTTGTCTGACAATCATTCTCCTGACTTTATTCAGGATATTTGAGTAGATTCAAAAGAAAGCACTTCACAAAAGACTTTTATTGAATTAGCACCCCCCTCAAGCATAACTACCTCTTTTGTTTGTAATTGCATCACAGTTGTCAAGTGAAAATTGATGCTTATATAATTAAAGAATTGATCCTTAAAGCATAATATTGTTATAGTAATATTTGCATAATTGTATTTAAAAAAGTTTCCAGAATGTAAATTTTATGGTCCATCTTTCAGAGGTATTTGTACATACTTGCCCTTATAGTTGGGTCAAGTACAACAGAAATTTGTGGACTTACTCTCGTGAGTAACATTAAATAAGTAAGCGTATATTTTCAGGACTAAACCTATAGACTCTCCCCAATGCAATCTCCCTAGACTACAGTGAATGATATAATGGTCTTTGGACATAAACCCTTTTGTAATTTTGGAAGGACATAGAGATTAGACCTTGTAAGTAGTTTTGCTTTGCTCTGTGCCATTAAGATATATGCACAGTTTGCTTTTATGATGTTTACTGTCATTTAATTACTGATGCATCAAGACGACCATCCCAATTCAATTAAGTTACAATGAATGGTTATTTTGTGGGTTTTTTTCAAGTCAGCTGAAGATCTTGGGATGTTGCCTTCTCCATACATGCTCATAATCTATACTGAAGGACCATGTGCTTGAGGACTGTTTGATGGACTGCCAGATGTAGCCCTTCTTTACTTGTTAGTATGAAAATTGGAATGGGTGGAAATCAGTGCAGAGTTTGGTTATCTGCCATATAAACCCAAACAGTTTAAGAAGGTCTTTAGCGAAGCTCAGGGACAGTTTCACCTACTCTTTGTCTCAGGTACAGAAAGTCACCATTGGATAGGTCCTTATCAGTAGGCTGTTTAGTTTTGTGGGAGGTTTGATGCAGATAGAGTTAACTACTGTCAGTGTCTTTCTGCTTGTGATATAATATGATATGCAATATCAGCTTTTCTTTCTCTTTGTTTTTCTCCTTGTTAAGAATCAGGACACAAAGAACTCAAATTTTTCATTATGTAATCAAGTCATGTTTAAAAATATATGGTATGTTATACTCTGATTTTTTTTTTTTCTTTTTTGGCATTTTCATGGGGATGTCCTGATGACTGGCTTTCCATAACTTTAAATACAGTCAGTAAAAGAGAAAGGCAAATTACTTTTGAGGAAAAACTGTTGAAATCTTCAGATTTGTACAACAATATTTTCCCTGTTAGCTTATCACAGATTTGCACAGAAGCTCAAGTGTTTTCCTGATGGATGCCAGATGAATGGAGAGGTTAGGAAAGGCCTGGACTTTGTAGTATTTCCATTTTAAAATGCAGTACAAACTGGATTTCATCTTTTAGATTCCAATTAAATCCCAATGCTTGATTTCAGTAAGCACATGTTTCTTCAGATTTATTTCCCATACACAGTATGTACACATAGGTGTCAACCTAGTTAAAAAACTGTAGATACTCAGTGAATTTTATATATTACATATTGGTTGGGAATAGGTGTTTACATTTGACTCTACTTTAATATGCAATTCAACCAGCTTTTAATGAGGACAGATAATTTTTTTCACCCTTCCATTATCTTTCTTATGTCATAGGCATGTATGTGAGTCTACACATGCAAGCTATAAAAATGCAAGAAGATATGAAAACAAGGGGAGATCAGTTGATTATATACATAAAAATATATGAATTTATTGTTTCCACATCAACTGCACATTTTGGGATACCTAAGGAATGACTCAGTAGCTTAGCTTATTTGATTCCCTTACAGGTTTTATGTCTTTACCCCATTTTAATTTTTCATTAGAATATAATAATAGCCACAGGAAAAAATGATTTGGTCTGTGATCTATTTCATTATGTTCTCATCATAAGGGGAGAATCTGAAGTGGGAGAGCATCACTAATTTTTCGGCACAGTAATTTATTCTACAGTATTTAAATGTTGTAATTTTCACACCGAGGCACATGCTGCCACATCTATCGTCCCCTGGACCAGTCTCTGTCTTGCTCTTTCCTTTTCATCTGTTTTGTTTTTGCATTTTTTTTCATAAATTCGACAGATGGCCTCTTGATGAATCCTTGATAATACTGTCATGTAAAGCAGCTAAGACTAGAAATCATCTCACAACAATTTTTCATTGCAAAGAGAAAATTGAAGGCAGACAAACATCGCTAAGTCCATAACAACAGCAACAAAATATCCACTTCATGTAAATAAAGAGGACAAGCTTTCCTTATAATGCTCGAACACTAATGCCAGTATCCTTTAAAGCCTCTCGATTCTTTTATGCTACATTTAATTCGTCTTTCAAGCCTTGGGTCTGTTTAGTATTTTGTTGGTTTCATATTCAGAAACGTTTTCCTGGCTCTTAATGTGTTCTCCCTCCTCCTTAGTCCCCCTCCTTTTAGGTCTTTATAATTGTGGATCAGGTGAAGTTTGCTTCCCCTCATTTCAAGGTCATGCACCACTAGGACCATTTTCCTGACTCAGAGGGCACGTAATTTCACAGCCGTGTACTCCTCATTAATCCACCCTGAGTGGGTGCTCAGGAAGTTCCAGATCACAGATTTGTTTTTGTCTTGTTCTCTGACTCAGTGCTTCACAAAAGGATTAGATTAACCCCTCTTGATTGTATTTATATCTTACTGCATCGTGATAGAAATAAAGTGATTTCTTCTTCTCCCCACGTAACCTTCCCGCCCCTTCCACCTCTGCACTGGGGACCCACAGCATTTCTTTTCTAAATCAGCTTCAGTTAGTTAAAGTAAAGCTTGTGTGCAGATAGAGGGAATTATTTGTTTTCTCTTTCCTCTCTTAATGCAGCTTTAATGCATGAATCTCTCTCTTCCCATTAGCAGAGTCTTGTTTATTAACTTTGAACGGTTTCTATTTAACTGGAAACTGCTGCAGTCCACTGGCTCTGAACCTGGTCTCATCTGGACCTTAATTGTCCTGGATCTGAACAGGGAAGAAAACAAAAAAAAGATGACACAGTGACTACGGGAGGTGATCCATCCTTTCCCGCTTGGTATAGTGCCCCAGCCAGCTGCATCAGCCAGACCCCTTCACCCAGGAGCTCTCTTCTGCCTCCATTTGTTGGCCAGCCTCTCCTTAGCACCCGCTGGTGGAAGGGATCCCCTGCTTGCTGCTCCAGGTGGGGGCTGACCCCCCAGGAGGGCTCTGCGTTCACTGGGTGCCCTCGGGAGCGGGGAACCTGGACTGCTGCGGGGGTCTGGAGGGTCTTGCTCTGCCTCAGCTATGCTATGGCAAAATGCAAAGCATTCGAGAGCTGTGAGAAGTGTTTTTAAATGGAGTTGAGCTGCTGCATTTAGCATCTTCAGGCAGCAAGGTCTGGTATTCAGAGCAACCCACTGGGACACCCTGAGCTGGCACAAACCTTAGTGTAATTACTTAACATTGATCTTTCTTTCCTTTGTCTGTAGTAGGAAATGAAGTTTGAAAGTTATATAAAGCTGTTTTTTGAATCCTTCAGGTAGGATTCTATTTGAGATTAAAGTGCATAAATGTAGGTGTCTACGTGTAAGCTTTGTGTCTCGGGTGCCATCACTGTCAGTAGAGCCTGCAGGGCTGTGGAGCAGACCGGCTCTAGGTTGGCAGTTCATGATCTTAACCACATCTCCGTTTTTTGTAATGGGAGTTTAGGTCAGTGGTATAAACCCCTAAATTCATGTGCTTTAATTTCAGTATGAGTCCATCTTTAGTGTCCTTGTACTTAACCTATCTTAAAAATATAACCTATATTAGAAATACATACACTCAGTTTGTGATATCTCTTATTATTATTATGCATAATTGTGTTTCTAATGGAGACAGCTATCAGTGAATCAAGAATAGACCCCCTCCTAACTCTAGCTTTTGGTCAAAATTAAAGTGATTAGTGGTCCCAGATCCAGCAAGACTATCACTGAAAAGGATTAGATTCAAACTGGGTTTGGAGTAAGGAGATGCTGACAATTACCACAGCAATTGCCACAGAAACTCCAGACTTTCGGGATGGAAGATGGGAGAGGAAGGGTGAAGAAAATGTTTGGCCAGCTGAGAGGAGTAGAGAACTGAAAGGGTAAAAGAAGACAGCAAGACAAAATTAAAATTAATTTACATTCATTGATCAGAGAAACAAAACTGAGCAGCTTGAAGGTTAATGGGCTTTACCCATCAGCTAACTGGTGGGACCTGCTACGTGCAGGTTCCTAACTGGCCACAACTAGACCACACCAGGGAGGGATGAATGCTTCCTTTTGCATTTGTGACACATTAGGTGTGTACATGCCATTGGTCTCTGTGATAGCCAGAAAGGGATAACTTATTGCATCCTGAGGGTGCAATTGCTTATTATTTCATATCAAAACCTGCAAAACAGGATAAGGAAATGCCAAGTAGAAAGTTCTCAGAATGTGTCTCTGCTTTGTCTCCTTCTGGCCTTCCTTGTGGCTTCATTGATGGATCCAATTTTGGACTCCCCAGTACAAGTAAGATAACAACAAACTGGAGCAAATTCAGCAGAGGACCACTGAGATGGTCAAGGGCTGGAGCTCTTGTCCTGTGAAGAGAGGCTGAGGGAACTGGGCTTATTCAGTCTTGAGAGGAGATGGCTTCAGGGGGACCTAACAAAATTGTACCAGAACCATTGTGAAGGTTATCAAGAAAATGGAGCCAGGCTTTTACAGCAGTCTGTGGTGGAAGGACAAGAGACAATGGACAGAAACTGAAACGAGGGAAGTTGTGTCCAAGAGGATACAAGAAAAAACTGTGTCACCATGAGAACAGTGAAGCAGTGGAAGAGGGTGCACAGAGTGTGCTACCTCCTTGCTTGGATGTTTACAGGATCTGCCCGGATAAAGCTTTGAGAAGTATCATCTCATCTCATAGCTGAGCCTGCTTTAAGAAGGATGGCATGTCCAACATGAACTGCCCTCTGATTTATGCTGGATGGAGAGGTATCCCTACCTTGTTCTGATCTCCTTAAAGCAGTGGTGAGAAACTTTCATTTTCTGCAGCTCTGAGTTCAAGATGACACAGATGGGAGGTACAACCCCAGCTGGACCTCCTTTTTCATTTTACCCTTGGAGAATCTCAGTACTGGTCCTGCAGGCTGATGTTCTAAGGAGCCACAGGGAGGTGGCTCTGTGGGCTATGGCCAAAGCGGCTGCACTTTTGAAGGCTCCTATCCCCAAAAGTGGTGTACCTCCAGATGCTGCAAGCTGTTCTTCACAGACAGCACAAAAGAAGCTTCACCTGGATATAAAGCTATGGAAATTTCAGAATATTTTTGATGGCTTCTCTGGGTTTTGTTAAGGGAAGAGCGAAAGCCTCAGATGAAACTGAGAGGAAGACTTGCTCCCAGCTGGGAAGTGTATCATGCTGAGTGCCATTCACTGTGGTGCAGATGGCTGTTGTCTTCTTTCCATGAAGAGGGATAATTTTGGACTACCTGTGGGGTATGCAAGCTTACAAAAAATTAACAACATAGAGTGACTTGTTTTGCATGGGAGGGGACATGACACTGCAGTTACTCTGCAGTGAAGCCGACTGCAGTACATGCAGATACATCCTAGCTAGATTCAAACTGTCTCACCTGGCTGTTCCCAGTGCCATAAAAGAGAGAGCTCTGTGCAGGCACTGAAGCTTTTCTGAGGAACTGAGCAAACACTGGGGCACCTAGTCCCACTGATTTCCATGCCACAAGAGCGGTCATGTCCCCAGGACCCACACAGTGAATAATGTTCTCTCTGCCCAAAGTGCAACAAATGCAGTAGAGGTGTACCCTAAAATACTGTTTCTTTTAAAATGTGATTTGACAGGATTTCCTTTCCTATGGGAATGTTTTTGTTGTTGTGTGTGGGGGGGGGGTTGTTGGTTTTTTTTGTTGTTTTTTTTTTCCTCTTTGCTTCTTCATTCTGATCAGAAGCTCCAGTTTCTTTCTTTGGAATCAGAGAGAGAAGAAACCATGACAAGAACATGTCTGGCATTTAAATGATGTAATGCGAGAAAGGAGCAGAGCAGAACTGTGTGAAGCATCCAGCCTTCTCCTTTCCATGAGGCAGCTGCTCAGAACACTGACATTCGCTTGGAGATACTGAAATTGGGATTGTTGTTTACATTGCCACTTCTGGGTGCTTTTAGTGCTACAACATTTGATAAGGTTTTCCCCTATGAACAGAGTTTGTTTTTCCAATGGTATGAAATACAAGAAATTGTAGGTAGATAGTGCACTGTAGAGGGTCACAGCTGTTTTTTCCTTAGTCATTATGCTGATATTTTACAGATAAGAGGAAAGTAGAAGATTTCCTAGGGAAGTTTTTCTATTACGTTGGCCCAAGCACCAAAGGCATGTAAAGATTTGCAGAAATGTTGGTATGAAGGAACAAAGCAAGAAAAAATCCAAACTGATCATCAGGCAGAGCGCAAACCTAACCATTTAAATGTGACTTAGGTGCCGTTTCCGTAGTAAATATGATCAGTGTTAGTCACAATGTCTCTGAGTTAGCAGTTTCACTGAACTTGATGGAGCGTGCAAACTTGCAGCAGACAGGACTCATACTGGACTAGGCAATGTGCAAACAGAAGGCCAGACTCACAGAGGCTGGCACGACCTTCCACCACAGAACATAAAACCAAACCTGGGACTCCAGCTCCTTGCTCACTTGCCATCCATACATCTAATGCCCTTAACCGTCTGCTGTATCCTCTGATCCTATGGCATTAGATATACAAAATTCCTTATATAGGAATTTTCTGTTAGGCTAGACCTGGATTCAGATCTCTGGTTCAAACCAAGCAGTGAAGGGACCTGCTCCAGCTCAGGGTCAGTGCTCCAAAGGGCCTAGGGTGTAAGAGAGGCATTAGCATCCATTCAGTGTGCTGATACTTGGGAATCCCCTTCAGAAGTACCAAACTCTTCTTACGCTTTGCAAGGGGGACATAGCAATCTCTCATAGGGTTCTGGATTCATAATAGGACAAATAGGATAGTGTTGCAGTGCCTAAGTTTCTTTTGATGAATTTGATCCAGAAAACTTAAATCCATCCACTCTGCTTTTCTCAGTGAAACTGTAATTAAAGATAGAAGTATGGTTACCATCTCGCTGAAGTTGGGAGGTTAATAATTGGGTAAGAATAGTACGCTTGTTAATAACTGGGGATCGATAACGGAGGCAGAATGGGTATGGCTGGTGTGGATTTTGGAAATGGTACATCTATATAGATGGCTATTGAGTATGAATAATATCCATACCAGCACTGAGTTTTAAGTTCTTGTACTTTAAGTGATATAATTGAGCTTTAGAGGGTTCTCATAGAATCACAGAATCACACAACACTTTGAGCTGGAAGGTACCTCAAAGATCATCTAGTTCCAACCGCCCTGCCATGGGCAGGGACACCCTCCACTAGACCAGGTTGCTCAAAGCCCCACTCAACCTGGCTTTGAACACTTCCATGGATGGAGCCAAATACTAGACAAATCCAAGCAAGAGAGGTCCCAACTCACAAAAAAATAATACTGGAGATGGATGAAGAGAGTCCTCCAGCCAGTGGTGAAGCCGTCTCAGCTTGATCTCTTGCTGTGTAGAGCAATAGGTATCTTGGCAGAGGATGATGCGGGTTGGCAGAATGCAACTTACTTGCAGGAAGGGAGATGGGAGCACCAGACTGTTGATGCTAGTGGCTTTGGGCTCCTGTCTTGTGATGAACCTGAGAGCTGTGAGTGGTCTGATACAACATCAGCACTCGCTGTTTGCTTATCACCTCTTGTACAAAGCCTCAATAACGAGGAGAGATAAAAGAGTACAGTGCCCTGAAATGTCATTTCTGTTATTAATTTTCCTGGCAAAACCCTGCATACAGAAAGATGAAGTCAATTTGTATTTTCTTCCTTATGGTCCTTTTCAGTTTTCTGCTGTATTTGTTCATGCAAATTTATTCATCTTCTCTGTAGCATTCGGGGAGCATTTGCTCCCAGGCTTTTTATGCTATAAGGAGGAAGGAACGGACATCGTCATGGGCATCGGTTGCACTTTGAGGGGAAAAAAGGGTTTGGGGAAAAACCTTTCTCCCCATTGAACAGAAGCAAAGTAGGTAGTATTACTCAAAGCAGTCTGGGAGGTGAAACAGATTTCTGCTTTGCAGGGTCTCCAGGGGTCACACTCTTTCTGCTGAGGGAGTGAATGAGCTGCAGGCATTGCTGCAGTGCAGATCTCAGCCACTACTTGGATCTAGTGCTTCTTCATCAGCGCTCGGAACTCAAGCAGAGCACACACAGAGTGGAGCACTCCCAGACCCTGCGCTGTGCTTGAAGCCATACACAAGGGGTGGCACAGTCGCCTTCTGGAACCCTGAGAAGTTCTTTTTCTTCCTCTTTTTTTTTT